>OZ018317.1:148261120-148334652 GCA_963969495.1 Ceratothoa steindachneri | reverse complement strand
ATTTAAATTTAACTATTTTAGGAAATTATTTTTTTATAATTTGAGAGTTTAATATAAATATTTTAATTGACTTCTAGAGGAGTTTAATTTAAATGCTTTAGGTAGTTCAACTAAATGATCGTTCAACTAAATTATAATGCAGAGCTGAGATTAGGTAGTTTAATCATCAATTTAAATGCTTCAGGCAATTCACTTTAAATAATTGAAAAAAGCGAATTTAAACTCATAAAAATATTTTTAAATACTTTAGGTAAATAAAATTTAAGTAAACAAAAAATTGGAATTTTAAATACTTTCAGTATTATACTTTAAATGCTTTAAAAAAATTCAACTGAATTATCTTGAAGTTTAGTTAAAATCTTTTAAATGTATAGTTTAATTTAAATTGTCTTTGTATTTAAAGAGCTAACTTTAAATACTTAAACGGTTTCAATTAAAATAATTCATAGAATTCATTTTCAAAATGTTAGGAGTTTGCTGAATTTTATACTATATATAATGAGTTCACTTTAAATAATTTACTATCGAACTATCTTAGTTTGTCCTGCAAACTGGTTCGCTTTTGTATGCTCTTTTATATTGACTATTTTTATGTTCTTGGTTTTCATGTTCCGGATCTTTGTTCAAAATCTGGTTCAAAGTTCCCAAATAGAAACCATCTTCTTTATGTTTAGAGAAGAGCAATTTTGACAGCATCCTCGTCCCTAGAACCCTAAAATGTATATTACAGGTGTATAACTTTCATATATATTCACAGCAATTAGCTTTATCCCTTTTAATTTGAACATTTTTGAAAAGGTTTTCTCCTGCTTGTCCTCTATTGTTTCCTTTTTTTCACTTAATTAGCAGGAAGAACTATCAATTTTGGCCTTTGAGTAAAATATTCTTTTTATTTCTTTTCAAATGAGTTTCTGCTATTTGGAAAGAATAAAAAATCTCAGGAATCAAGATTAAATCTCGTTTCTCCATCGTTCTCCCAACACTTTTCTCTATTCTAATAATTAAAAGCTGCGTTTTTCTCAATTTTATACACGCGTTTTTCCTAAAATACTTTTTAGACTTTTTTAACAAATAGGTTTGTTCATTTGAAACAACCTTGTCTATCACCAGTACATACAAATAACTGCTTGAACATAGCAGTAGTTTAGAATGTTCAATTGAATAATTAGTTAATAAAGTGAAATAAGTAAGTGCATATTTTCTTTTTTTAGCAAATTCAAGCGTTTTGATTTATCTTCATAACATTTTTGACACTGGGTAGGTCTTTGATAGAACTATAACACAGGTGAAAGAGGTAAAAGTCTATAGTTATTAAAATAAATCATCGAAAGTTCAGGAATTTTGTCTGACGTCAACCTCAACCACATTTCAACATGGTTGAGGCTACCTACTTCAACACCAGTAAAAATTACTTCCTATCACCCTACATATGTCTTCTCAAACATAAATCACTTATTCTTTCTTTCACATTTAGTTGTAATTTTATAATTATGCAGGGCTGTCTTTTACTCTTTCAGTCAGGTTTCATTTATTCACTCTCCTTACACAACTATTCTTACACAATATCATCCAGTTTCTACACGGCCAGCCCTTTCTCCTACACACACTGATTAGCATAATCAACCAAAATTATATGCGATTTCCCAATCCTTCTCCCACTCTTAAATTCCCTCTCGGTCAATCTCTTCACTTTTCTATTTTTACCCATGCTTATTACCTACCTATACTAGCACAGAAAGTTCTCTGCAGAACCTGATTCACTCCTTTCATCACGACATAAATTCTCAACTTTCCTCTATAATTGGTCGCAAGATAACACATTTAACCTCACATATTACGTCATGCCCATCTTCCTTCAATAGCACATCCTTATTCCTAAATATTCTCGATAACCTGGATTTGGCCTTGTTATGAGACAGCGCTGTGCTGTTTTCGCCTGAAGGACTGCTTTGTGAAGGTGGTATGAAAGAGAAATCGAATACAAAGGCAGATGACTCGAAAACATTTCCCCTGAATGAATGCTGAGTGATTAATTGAAAAGTTTTCTTGTATTGCGTCAAAGAAGAACCTTGATCTCAATGGACTTGAAGCCTGATTGTAGGCAGCGGGTCTGAGAAAAACTGACGGATATAGCGCGCTGGAAACCCTCGACTCACGATATAATGAGAAAAACCTTAACTTCTTATGAAGGATTTCATCAAAACATTGAGCTCTGGATTACCTATTGTTAGGTATGGATAAAAATTTTCACTACGAGCCAATTTTCATTATTGGTTAGCAGATTATATAGAAAAGGCAGGAGGATAATCATAAAATAAAAAAAATGTCAGAATGAAACTGTGTCTCAAGAAAAAGTTTCTATTTTTTACAAATCATATAAAAACAAAAAACAAAACCAACAAAAACAAAGCCAAAATATGCAAAAAGTAACACACCAAAGCAAACGGAAGAAGAGGGAAGCACATTTCGGCGTCGCGGGAGGCAAAGAAAAGGCAATTAAGTCTTTATTCCGTTGTCCAAAAATTAAAAAGATTATTCAGCCATGGGTTTTGGCTTTGCTGCACTGATTAATATTTATTATTGAATGAAAGGCTAAAAAAATGTACATTTATAAACAAAATCATGAATTCATTGAAGGTAAAGTATGGACTACTGAGCGCAACTCTCCTAAACTCTCTCGGTGCAGTTGAGGGTCCTACGCCCCTTCCCCACACAAGCGAACATCAAGATACTATTTTAGTTGTCTTTTCCCCCACAAGTTATCAGTGCACTCAAGATGCAGTTTTATTTTAGAACGTTTAACACGATCTTTCACCCATTTAGGAGTCTATAGAGGCGCGAACATGAGAGTGGGAGATTTTAAAGAGGTACAAAAGATGAATCGAAAACAGTACCAGATTTTTATTTAGTAGGAGTGAAAAATTGAATTAGCATGAAGCATCCTTGCCTCAACACTTATAGAATAGCTCACTTAGTTTTGGAAGTTGCGCGCCTTCTGTTTAAAACATTCCACGAAGTCTCCTCTCCAGCTTACTCGATCTAAAAATGAACTGAGATTTCTATTTTTTTCCAACTCTCTTCACGAACCCTCTTGTTAAACATCCTGACAGAAATGCACTTGTTGGTTTTCCAATCTTAAATTATAATTATAATGCTATAATATAGTTTCTAACATTCGGTCATTGATTAGAGTTGTGTTGTTGAAATGAAACAATTGGATGGTCAGCGCACAGCGTCAGCGCGGCCGTACATTCTCGTTTCCGGTTGACCCATATAAAAACTTTTAGAGTTTGAGGTGGAATAGAAGGAAATTATAGAGCCGTGGGATCATCAAGGAAGGTAAAATAAAGAAATTTCACCTAACTGTCGTTGTATGTGTTTAACTGAGGCCTCATTATGAACAATATCCATAGATCAATTCCTTATCTGGTTTGACCAACTAATTAGGTCAAGAAAGATAAATATTTTTTCCACACGCAAACACTCAAGCAGTAATGAGCACGAACATTAGTACAAGACGATTACAAAGAAGTAGATTAATGTAACTCAAGTCCACTTAATTGAACAGACGCTTGTTGTTTAATTTTTATCAAGAAGATAGAAAACATTGACAAAATTAGATTAGTAGATTACTGGATCAGTTGCTTTTGACGGTTTTTCACCTCTGGTGAATTTTAGCCGTTTAATTTTACATATTGATAAGTTTAGTCTAGGTTAGTTTGAAATAGTTTGGGTTTATTTATAATAATGGACCTGGCAACCAGATCTTTCTAATACTAGTTAACATTTAACCGAATGCATTTTTAGTCATTTTCGCTCTCATAGGCAATGTTATCTATATATGAAATTAGAAAAACTGTTAACTTTTAAGCACGAGTTCAAGTCGGGATAAACTGCAGGTAATGCTGCTGATAACATCAAAGTAGCATTTGGGGCAAACACTACAGTCAGAATAAATAATTTTAGGTTGGGAAAAAAGGGACAGAAATATTGAACCGCGAGGAAACAACCCTGTCCGTAATGCTTAAAGGTAATAAGCTGCATTAGCCAATTAACACACGAACAACAGTTTGGGCATTCGCTAATGACTTTATGGATTTAGCAGCCACCATATCAGGTCTTACTCCGTCAAAAGGGAGGTTAAAATATTGGAAAATTGGGTAGGACATGAATTAAATGAGAGTGAGAAATAGAAACTTGTTGAAGTCCGTTCATCGTATATTGTAAGGCAGCTAAATATTCCATTATTCAAGAGAAGTGCCAATTGTGACAAAAGATGGATCATATACGATAACATGAATGAATAAAACAGCATGGTTATCATTCCATTTTGGTAGAATAGGGAATTAAACCTTGCAGTTTTAATTTTTTTTAACCTGTGGAAAACAATAACAGTAAAATCGCATTATCCACAAATATATAAAATGCATTCAAGTTTGGTCGTCAAATAGAATTATTAAATACTCATTGATGACAAGATCGGTTGTCAAGCAAAATAGTTAAATAGACTGGGACCGATGCTCGTCAGGAGGATGACACTACCTCTTAAATGTCTTAGCTGACCACCATCTTTACCAAATTTAGGAAACAATATAGGGAATAAAAGATTCAATAATAGATAAGAAATAAAAAATGAATATGAGGGAAGAAATGAGGCTCAGTAATAAGGAAGAAATGAAACAATCAATAAAAGAAAAGACATAAGTTTTAAAAGTAGATAAGAAATAAAAGATTCAAATAATAGAGAAGAAATAAAGATTTATAATAGCGAAGAAATAAAAGATTTAATAATATGGAAGAAATAAAAGATTCAATAATAGGAAAGAGAGAAAAGATAAATATAGGCATTAATAGGGAAGAGATAAAAGATTTACTAATAGAAAAAGATATATTATTCAATGGAAGAGAAAAGGATTAATAAATACAGCAGATTAAAGCTTATATCAGGGATGGGGATCCTTTTTGTGCATATAGGCCATCTTACAATTCATCATCACTCATAAAGGCCGCATAGAAAAAAAATTAAAAGTTATTTTATCCCTTAAGTAATTGATTAGTAATCTAATAAAGACGACAGTTTTATAGAAATCGAAAGCATAATAATTTCAAATATTTCCATTTAAGTAAGTTCTTTTTATACAAGTAATATGTAAAGGAAAAATATTGAAAACATAGAATTTTCAAATATTGTATTTATGTAAGAGGTTTTCAAGATAATAAGTAAATGAATAATATCGAAAGCATGACATTTTCAAATTATTTTAATTAAGAAAGAAGGTTCTATCTATTCAAGGAATAAGTCAAAGAACAATAATCTTAGAAAAATATGGCATATAAACATCAAGAATATAACATTTTCAAATATTCAATATACAATAGGCAAGCATGTACATTATTTATACAAATTTATGACTTCTTTGATTTTGCTTCTTTTGAGAAAGCATTTTGATATCAGGCTCTAACATAGTGGTTCTTAGTCTCAATAGGTCCTCCAAATAGTCTTGTGTCAACTGTGTTCTCAGTGAGTTCTTGATTTGCCCCAAGTATGAAAATGTGGATTCACAACAGTATGTTGAAGAAAAACAGGAAATCAGTCGTCGTGCATTTTCACGAAGACGAGGATCTTCTATCGCATTTTTGGAAATTTCGACGGGATTTTCTCTCTTCTCAAACAGAGACTTCAGGATATTATCCTCAGACATTTCAATAACCTCCATGTGTAACTCTTCAGGAGCCTCTTATACATCAACTAAGTGGGGTTGAAAATCAAGTTTCAGAGTGATGTTATGCTTTTCAAAATCATTGAATCTTTTATTGTATTCTTCTATCAATGTGTCTAAAACCGAATCATATTCTTCAAAATATCCATAGATATTTTCATTTTCACTCATTACCTTCGTAAGTTGTGGAAAGTGTTTTTATGAAAGTTTTGATTTAGCCAAAAGGGACTTGAAATACAAGTTTCTTTCTAAATGCCTGATTTTTTTGCCACATTTCATAAATACATTTATTTCTGCCTTGCAATGAAATGTTTAACTCATTTTGTTTTGACATCACATCACATAAAAAGAAAACATCTCTGTATAAATTTGGATCTGATAAATCACAATACTAGTGGTTTTCTTTGAAAAAGTCAATAATTTGCCTTCGTAAAGACAAAATTTTGACCAATACTTTGCCTTGCGACAACCAGCGTACTTCTGAGTTATATGGCAAATCTACACCAATTACTTCGTCATCCATCATCAGCATGTTTCGAAATTGACGATGCTTTGGAGCATTCACTCGAATATAGTTAACAATGCTTATAACCTTTTGCAAAGTGTAATTTAAAGTTACAGAATTTGCACACAGATTATATTTTTCAATTTTCTGTTACATTGCAGGCCAATTCGTGTTGTCGATCTGTGTGAGTCCTTCTTCAAAGAGGCACCTCATTATACTTATTAACTTTATCGGGATCAATACATCCTACCGCTTCTAAAATACATTCCTTTATGAGTTCTGCATCACTGAATGGCTTACAATGAAAAGAAATCAGTACATTTGGTTCTTGGGTTTCTCTCTTAAGATGTCCAATAAATCCTTCATTTTTATCCATCATAGCTGGGACAGCATCAATGCACACACTTACCAAACTAGTCAATTTTAGTCCTATTTAATAGCATTGCTCTTTGAAGTTGTTAAAAACATCTATCCCGCATGTCCTTCATTTAAGAAGAATTGCTGTTATAGCACCAATAAAATACAATCATTGTGCTGAATCAGTGGAATCTGTTGATTCATCCAAAGCTACTGAGTAATGTATATTCTCTTTTTTTATTATATTTTTCAATTTTCTGTTACATTGCCGGCCAATTCATGTTGTCGATCTGTGTGAGTCCTTCTTAAAAGAGGCACCTCATTATACTTATTAACTTCATCGCGATCAATACATCCTACCGCTTCTAAAATACATTCATTCATGAGTTCTGCATCGCTAAATAGCTTACCTTTTTTGCAAGCAAATATGCAACTTTATAGCTTGCTTCTGTCGTAGCATTCCATTGATGTGACACAGACTGGGAAAATTGTCTTTGATTCTGTTTTCTATCTTTCTATTTCTGCAGTGCTATCTTTCGAGGCTCACACTCTAATTTGGCAAGCGCATAGTGTTGCTGTGCATTGGATTTCTTAACTGGTACAATTTCAGTATCACAAAGCAAGCAAGACATTTTGCCTCCAGTATTCACTAAAAAATATTGCAGTTCCCATTCTTCATTAAAGATCCTGTTTTTTTCTTTCAAAGTCCGTTTTAACTTTTTTGACATAATTATGAGCCAAAAAGAAATGTATTTATTCTGAAAAAACATAAAAAAGGTAACTTATGAATTTGTAAGGCCAGCCGCACACTGACCCAGACAAAACAGTCTTAGACAAGACATTGATAAACCTGCATCCACAACCATGTTATAATAATTATAATTAGTATTATTATTCTGACAACAACAACAATATAGATTAGTTATATTTTTTCTGTGATTAGTATTATTATTTATCATTACCTAATTGTCGCAGAAACTAAGTCAGTCTCACAAAACAAGTCGGTATGAAGTAAGCCACGACAAGACAATTACTGAGTAGAGTACGTACTTATTCGGAGTAGCACAGACCACAGTGAGGATGCGGACGAGACAGGAACTCGTCCTTTATCATACGTGAAATCACTCACTCCCACTAGGATAGTGTAGCTTACACGGAAACATTGCCTTTATATACCACTTGCTTTAAGTTTAGATTCACTGAATTTATTTTCAGCGGCCCAACTTAAGCGGATGACTGCTTAAGTCCTCGGCCCTCCTCCCCGCGTGAACCGCCGTCAGATGTGAAGTGAAATTGCCATTCATGTTTCGTCCCAACTATGTCAGGCAGTTGCTTGGCCATAATTGGGGGCATTGGAGGAAGCTGGTTTGAGGAGTAGCCCACAGTAGAGAACAATGTCAGAAACATTCCGGACAAGGGACGGACTGCAACCTTCGGTGCCTAAATACGGCGGAGGCCCCTCCCAGGATCATAGAGGGTGAAAACCGTCTCTATGCTATGTTGGGGAGCAGTCGCGATTTAAAACCCTCGGGAGGGCGGCGTTGTCAATAAGTCCGCCATACAATCACACCCCTGAGAGGATCCCACCCGGACTCATCTCATTCATTATCATCCTTCACCTAAAAGGCAATTTTCATTTCCATCCAGGCGACCGGCGAACGTGGGGGGGGGCCTCTTTTCGTCCCCAAGGAAAAACCTGAAATCAACATAAGAAGTAAAACGTAAAAATTTTTAAAACTGAAAAATACACACACACACACACACATACACACATAAGAAGTCCTTCAGTGCCACCCATCAAGAGGCACTTGTGAAGAAGACTTGCACCCCCCAGCGAGGGGCTGCAAGTGCAAGTCCAACAATGGCTTCCCACCCAGCCACCAGAGTCCCATTGAGGACAATTGCTGGGCAGACGAAGCCAGACCGAGGAACGGTGTTCTCTCAGATTTTCGGGAAGCTCAATGTAGCCATCCCGAGACTAATTGACACCCCCGTCGGCTACTCCGCTGTCTGCGAAAGAGAGGCAGACGTGGAGACCCTGACCAAGGAAGAAGGTCGAAAAGTTTTGGAGGAAATAGGCCTCCAGCCTAGCACTCCCCCCCAGATTCAGGCGCACCGAAGCATCGTGTGCCGGCAACTAGACCCCTGGATAGGCCAACACTCCAGCCTGGAGATAAAGGAGGAGATCCAGAGGAATCAGACATGGGCCAGCGTGGTGGAAGTGGTAAAGTTCCGTAACAAACGGGACAACACCGACCACCAGCATGTCTTCAAAGTAATCTTTGCAGACACGCAGATGGCTCAGAAGGCAAAAGAGAGAGGCCTATTGGTGTTCAACGCCAAAATCAGCGCGGACCAGATGGAAAGGGAGGAATTTACTCCCATCCAAATCTGCTTCCGCTGCTACAAGTTGGAGCACCACACTACGAAGGACTGCAAGGAGACGAACAGTACTTGCTCCAGATGCAGTGGATCAGGCCATGGATGGAGGGAGTGCAAGGCGACAAAAGAGAAATGCCCAAACTGCGGCCTTAACCATGGGGCGATGGCGATGTTCTGCCCCCAAAGAAAAGAAATTGTGAGGCAGAAAAAGCTGGTAGTCCAAAAGAAAGCCAGCACCTCATACGCCCAAGCCACGAAGAGAACCCCAAACATTACAGAGACCCCACAACATCAGACAAAACAGTACCTCAAGCTCGAGAATGAAAACTCGACGAAGATTTTAACGTGCATACTCTTTGCGCACGTTAATAATCTTACAAGTCCGGGGACTTTTTCAAAAACCCTCAATCTCATGCTCAAAAAGAACGGCATGGAGGAGATGTGGTTTCCCGATGACCCACCTTCGGGAGACGTGCTGAGACTCCAATTTGGTTCTGACAGAGCAACAGAGGCCCCAGCAACCTCGTTCTCCAAAGAGAAGATCGTGGAAGAAACAA
The DNA here is from genome assembly GCA_963969495.1 of Ceratothoa steindachneri. NCBI lineage: Eukaryota > Metazoa > Arthropoda > Malacostraca > Isopoda > Cymothoidae > Ceratothoa > Ceratothoa steindachneri. Next base: position 148,325,131 of record OZ018317.1, on the reverse strand, counting down.
AAACAAAAGAAAGCTCATCAAACACGAAGACCAGCACGTCCCGGCTGGACCCCCGTCTAGAATCGGCAAAAAGACGCGAGAAGAAGGAGGAAAAAGCTGCAAGGAGGCTGAAAGAAGCCGAGGGAAACCTGTCCAGCGGAGCTTCCTCGGACTCTGAAGCGGACGAAGCAGTGAGCAGGGCGACCAAAAGCCCTGTGAGCTCCAGAAGTAGGTCGAAGACCTCGAAGCGTACATACAAGTACGACGGAGAGGAGATCGACCTCAGAATCGTCTCAAACGAGCAGATCCCCCACCCAGAAAAACTCTCCCCCATGGAAATCCTTAAGGGAATCCAACAAGGGAGTATAAAATGGGTCTACGCCGCGAGCTTACAGGAAAAAGAAGTAGAAGAGGCACTGCATGAAGGCGCAGTGAAAATCTACAAAGACTCTTGTATTGCCCTAAACAATCAAGAGTTTAAGGAAATACGCAACGGGAGATTCCAAACATAAGAACAACAAGAAGTACACTAAAACACATAACATCTCAGACTGGAAAACACTAACAACGCCTTGAAAATACTTACTCTGAATGTGGATGGATGGAAGGGAAAATCCATTGTTTACGGCAACATCTTCCGTACAGTGGACCCAGACATCATCCTCATATCGGAGCATGGTATAGACACAACCACAGACAACATAAAAATACACAATTACAATGTTATACAGAAAAATCACACCCAAGAACGATACGATGGCGCAGCCATCGCTATCAGAAAAAACATCAAGTACAGAACATTGCTGGACTTAGATGAATCATTCGTGGCAGTCGAAATCCCGACCCTGGTTGGTGGCCTAACTGTGGTGGCAGCCTACCAGCCACCCAGGCGACAATACCTACCGATCAACAACTTCTTCACCCTGTTCGGGCACAAAAGGCTAGCGCTGCTAGGCGGGGACCTAAACGCCCGCTGCCGTGCATCTGGCTACAGGTGCGCTGACCAAAGGGGACGAAATCTGGAACTACTATTCGACAGAAATAGAGTCCAGAGAGTAGGACCTGACTTCCCAACTTATATAACAGACTGTTCGGCGACAAAACCGGACATTGTGTTAGTGAGCCCGGAATTCCCCTTTAACATCGCCAACGAACCTGGCCCAGTAGTCCCGAGCGACCACGTCCCAATTATCACCAACATTTCGCTTGCGCCAATGCTCAGGCCCGTCCCACATAGGAAAAGTTATGCGAAAGCTAACTGGGAGCAGTACAGAGAGATGCTCAGCGCCTATCACCCAGCTTACCTGGAGGACGCAAATCTGGAGGAAATTGATGAGGAGATTGAGAACATCACCAATCGCCTCATTCAAGCTGACGAAAGATGCGTCCCCAGGATCTCGTACAAAATGCTCCCGCAACCTAGGTGGACGGATGAAATGAGGGACATCGCTAGGGAACACAGGGAAATTTATGAAGAAGTCGGTAGGACAGGCCCGACCCGGGAAAAGAAAGCCCGAATGAGACAACTGAGCGAGGCTATGAAAAACACAATCCTCGAGAAACAGAAAGACATCTGGGATGATATCATTGGCAGACTAGACCGGGAGACTAATCCTGTACGTTTTTGGAATAGCATCCGAAGACTTAGGGGATTGCCTCCCAGGCCTGGGATTAAAATTAAAGATGGCGACATATTCATAGAAGATCCGGATACCCTAGAAAGGAAATTCAGGGACCACTGGAAAGAGGTCTTTGCGATCTCACCTGAGGAGAACGACGATTTCGACCAGGACTTCGAAGACCAACTGCTCGACGACCTCGGAACGATGATACATAGGACCCACCCACAACCGCAAGTGTCTAGAGAGAGAGATGGTTGACCACGGACGCCCAATCACTGTTGAGGAGACGATTAACACCATCAAGTCCTTCAAACAGAGGGCGCCAGGATGGTCTGGGCTCACTAAAAACAACCTAGTGAATGCCCCTAGGCAAATTATTCAGGGAATGGTCAACATCATGAACGCCTCCCTGAATACAGGCTACTTCCCAGACGGGTATAAGATGGCAAAAATCATCTTTATCCCGAAAGGGAACAAGCCCCCAGACCAAGTGGCCAACTACCGCCCAATCTCTCTCCTAGAAGTACCCGGCAAGATCTTCGAAAAGATTATAGCCAATAGGCTACAAAATCAACTCGACGAGTTAGGAGCGCACAACCCGGCACAACATGGGTTTAGACCAAAACGGGGCACTGAAACTGCCCTGGCGCTCCTAACAGAAAAGATCGCGCAATGCCGTGCAAAGGGTCACTACGTAGACATCGTTATGAGGGATGTGCAGAAGGCCTTCGACAAGGTTTGGCTGAGTGGACTGCAATACAAGATCCTAAGTCTCCAGCTAAACCCGGTCCTGGAAAGGATTCTTTGTGACTTCATCATGGACAGAAGGGCGCGTATCATGATAGAAGATCACAAGGGTCCTGAATTCGAACTTAAAGCGGGCGTTCCCCAGGGGAGCTGCCTGAGTCCCTTGCTTTACCTGGTCTTTACCATCGACCTCCCTACTCCAATCCACGGGGACACGATGTACCTGCAATACGCAGATGACATCACTCAGATCGTCCCCTGTAGGGAAAGGAAAGCAAGGAGCCAGGCAAACAACACCATCGCGGAGATCTCGAACATCAACAACTTCGAGAAAAAGTGGAAAATCCGGACAAACAGGGAGAAATTCACAATTCTCCCGCTGGGCCGTGAGTTAACGTGGCCCATCATGATTGATGGGAGGAGATACGGTTACTCCGCCGTAGGCAACATTCTGGGCCTAAAAATCTCCGAACGCGGATACTCGAAGCACTACACGGTGAGGCGGAATATGGCGAGGAGAGAAATCTCTAAGCTATACAGGTTCAGAGAACTCAGCTCGGCGAACATCAGGAAATTATACCTGTCGTTCATCCGGGCTAAGCTTATCTACCCCGCAGTAGTGACTCAAACGGCCAGCAAAACATCTATGAAAAGGCTCCAGCGAGTACAGAACTCTGCGTCCCTCTTCATGAACAAATGCAGAAGAAGGGATCAACTTCGGCAGAGGGACCTGCACCGCAGGCAGAAACTGGAGCCGATAAATGTCGCTACCCAAAAATTGGCCAAGAAAGTCTGGTCCACAATGGCCAATGATATCCTACCAGAGTTACGAAGAACTGGACGCAGAATCAACATCCCTGCCAGGTTGCACGGGGAAGTCGGTCGTAACCGGCGATTCCCGAGCACCAAAGTCTGTTCGGAGGAAAACATAATACCAATATACACCTAAAAACACAAAACACCAGAAACACACAACATGGTGACACAAAAATCGAATCATAAAACTAACGAAGATCATTGACACGAAGTACACACACATAACTGCAAGCTTACAAAGGCTTGAAAGCTCAAGTACACAGTTTAAATATCACAGACAAACAAAGAACAAATACAATGAAGAACAACAAGAAGAACACGCACAGAACGAAAACATAAGAACATAACAATACCCAAACAAAGGAAAAATAAATAAAAAATGGAAGCAAGCTAACGATGCCCCTAAAACAAGGGCACCCCCCCCCCCACTTCACCAACTTTTTTACCTTCTACTATCTTTTCACATAGAGTGATTATTATTATACCATCAAGATTCACTGAATTTAAGAAAAATACTTCCAATCTCTGGGAGCGCCATCACTACACACATACCTTTCCTTTTGGCTGTGTGAGTGTGCATAATGATTTTAGACAAAATCTTCAATGTCACAAAAGAAATATATATCAAAAGGCCATAGAAGGCCGCACCTTATGGTCCAGAAGGCAGCAGGTTCCCCATCCCTGGCTTAAATATTAGGCAATAAATAAAAGATAAAAGAATAATAAATTTCAGAATCTATCAGAGGGAATAAATAAAGATAAAATAATAGGAAAGATAAACATAAAGGGAAAGAACAACTTTCAAAAATAGGGAATAAACAAAATATTTACTAAAATCGAAGACATAAAATATTTATAAATGAGAAGAAATAAAAGATTCGATAAAGGGAATGAAGAAAAGATTGAAATACTACGGCATAAATTAAAAATTGATTATTCGTGACAAAATAAAAAAAAATGATAATACAGAAGAAATAAAAGATAAAAATAATAGAGAAGTAATTAAATATTCAATGGTCCGGAAAAAATAAACGATTCGATATTAGGCAGAAAGTCAAGAATCAATGATAGAGAAGAAATAAATTATATAAAAAAAGAAGAAATAAATTATTCAATAACAAGTAAGAAGTAAAAGATACAATAAGAAGGAATAAAGAAAAATCAATAAGAGAGAAGATATAAAACTTTGAATTATAAAGAAGAAATAAAATATTTAGTAGTAGGGAAGAAAGTTGAGATACAAAATGTGTTAGAAATAAAAAACTCTAATAAAAATAAATGAAGATTCAATAATAAGAATGAAATAAAATATAGGATAATAAGGAAAAATATTCTATAATAGTGAAGAAATAAAATTATAAATAAAAAGAAGAAAGAAATGATTCAGTAATGGGGATGAAGTAAATGATTTAATAATACGGAAGAAATAAAACATTAAAAACTAAGGAAGTAAGTAACGATTGAATAAAAAGAAGAAATAAAATTTTCACAATAGGGAATAATTAAAAGATTCAATAATAGGAACAATTTATAAAATCAATAATAGAGAAAATTTAAAAGATTGAATAATAGGTAAGAAATAAAAGAATTAAATATTCGGAAAGAAATGTAAGATATGGTAATAGAAGGCAAAAATATTAATCAATAATGCGTAACAAATACAAAATTATATAATAGTAGAGAAAATAAAAGTAGAAAATAAAAGATTCCTTAATGAGTTAAGAATAAAGATTTATTAATGGTTAATTAAAAGACTCAATAATAGAAAAGTAATAAAAGATTAACTAATAGAGAAGGTACTTAATGATTCAATAAGAAATAACAAATAAAAGACGTTAAAGGAGAAGAATAATTAGATTGAATAATAGGGAATAAAATAATTAAAATATCCAGGCATTAAGGACTTATTAATAGGGAATAAATTAAATATATAATAATAATAAGGGAAAAGATCGATACCAACGGGGAAGAGCCAAAAAATGTCCCCTTTATTAATGCTGCAATTTGTTAGCTATTAAAGCTTGAAGCTAGAAATAAGCATCATTACCAAGAACAATATTTTAAATTTTATTCTCAAGCTTCTTAACATTCGAAATGACCACCACCAGCCTTTCTGCACTTATCAATAAGATTGTCAACATTTCTTACGTCATTCTGCAAAATATTGACATTCATGGATGTGATTATTTCTCTGAACTCATTCTTTAGTTCTGCGTTATTACATGGTGTAGATCAAAATATTCTCTCTTCTGCAAAAATCCATAGAAAGTAGTCTAGAGGTGACATGTCAAGTGATATGTCTTGCCAGGGGAAATTTAGCCTGTGCAAGATTAGTCATTGAGAAAATAGAGTTTTAACCATAATATTGTGGCACATATAGTATGGGCTGAAGCGACATTTTTTGAAACCATTCATCAATATATGTGTTTTAGGCGAAGATCCTTTTGAGTGTGTTCGGTTTCATGGACCTCAGAGAAATAGGGACCATAAATCTTACCTTTACGCGCATACGAGTATCTATGAGCAACACATCTCAAATTTTGTAACTTATGAATTTTTATGTTACTATTTCGAAATTTACATATATTATATTTAATTATATTAGACAAAAAGCAATATATTATAATATATGAATGATAATAAAACAAATTATTAACATATAACATGGTTTTTATTAGAAAAATACAAGAAGCAAAAGTATTGGCAACGTTAAAATAATAGTGATTTAACAAATCAAATTATTTAAATTAGTGGTAAAAAAGTTAGAGAATGGCTGATGGAATATTCTAGACTAATCCAGGACAGTAGGTTACTTGCACGGGCAACATTTTTGGGTGTTCATTATGGTAATAGACACGACTGAAGAATCATCTCTACAATAATTTTGAAATAGCAACATGGTGAAGACATCCAAACACCTAGAAGCATATAGGAAGCGCATTATTGAGCTGCACAACCATGGAAATGGATATAAAAATATTTCGGCAAGTTTGAATATCACAATTTCATTTCTAAGGTAATATTTTTATAGAATTTATGGCTGATTGGACAACTGTTAATCACGTACGGAAAGGGAAACCAAGAAAATTAACTGAGAGAGGTGTGCGGTCACGTGTTCGAATTGTCAATAAGAATTCAAAAGTCACTGCCAAGGTACTGAAAGTTAATCTGGCTAGCAGTGGAACAATCGTGGGGAGCTTAACTGTGAGACGTTAACAGAACCGCGAGGGTCTCCATGGACGTGTATCAATGAGGAAAACAGTGTTGAAGACGGTTCTCAAAAAAGACGTTTAGAATTTTACAGAGAACATATTGATGACATTTAAGCAGAACTTAGTAAAGTTTTATGTTCAGACGAGACTAAACTCGAGATGTCTAACATAAACGACCACCATTACGTTGGGAGGGGGTTACGGGGCTGCATGCGCACTATATAGCCTTTAGGGCTACTTAGCCTCTGCACCCTAATTGTTGGCGCATTACATGCTCCTGGTGACCCTGCTTATACATAAATTGTGTCAAACGACCGAGTGCCAGGCGGTAAAACCTAGCTGGGCAGGTGGAGCTCATAGTTTTGGTTGACATTCAACTCAGGAGAGGCACAACTCTGACTTCAAACCCGGGCAGATGTCTCTCGTTAGCCATGGTAAGCAATTCATCTAGGTTCCAGCCAATAACTGGAAACCACGGTTCGGAACATTTCTACGACCCGATGTTAGGCGGGGTGACCCTAAACGCTCAGAAGTCTGTCACCAAGCTTGATCCGCTACTTTGATTAACCGACCATGCTATGTGTGGGTTTGGACCAGGGTTCCCAAGGGGTAGCAGTAAAGTTTATAGCGCCCCGCCTAGTGGTACCGGCTGGGGCCATGTAAAAGGCGCCCAGTAGTGCTGGTCCCTTGTTGGGTTCAGTGTGGGCCGCCACGGGCAGGGGTGTTGAATTTTACTTTTCTGCCATGGATAATATTCTTAAATCACCATCTCTACAAAATAAACAAACAAAAACCCCACAAAAAACAACAGCAAAAAGCAAAAAATAAATGACCTCAGAATAATATACGGACCGGCTTGCTGGTCCAGATTTATAGCGCTAAAAACCACAAGAATTTAACCATTCTGTGTACTCGAACTGCGATAACAATTAAAAGTCGTTACAGAAGAGTCACAACCAAAATTCTAAATCAATCCTGACCAAACAGAGGCTAAAGTTAAAGCCAAGTCCGAAAAAATATAAAAAAACTCCTGGCCCTACCCGCCTTGGGTGATAGTGAAATAAAACCAACTGACAAAAATAATCACAACCTGGGAGTAGGCATGGTTCTACTCAACAGATTTATGCCTGGACCCAAAAGTACGAAGGCTTTCGTATGCCAAGGGATACAAAAGTTTTTTGAAGATGACGGCCATCAAATAGACTCTGTGTCCCTCTTCGAGAGAAAATCGCCCACACTCTCAACTCCGCTGAAAATCGCTAAAATAACATTCAAGCAGCAAACCATCCCAGAAACAATTAGATTCGCAGGAACGACAATCCGAATACAGGAAGAACTGCCCACTCCAATTCAATATCGATCGTGTCTGATGTTTGGTCACCAGGCCAAATATTGTAAAACTGATCGACAATTATGCTTCAAATGCAGCGAAAAAGGACACAACAGCGAACAATGAAAAACAAAATAAAAATTCATTAAATGTGGAGATAACAACCACGCATTCAAGAGAACATATACACACTTCAACTTCCATCAGGAGGTATAGGTTAGAACTCTCCCTTTTGGCATCCGAAGACACCAGACTTTAAAAGACATGGACGAGGAAAGAAGAACTATGAGTACTCCTAGTTATGCTAGCGTTGCTTCCAACACCAAAGCTCCAAACACCCAATTAACTTCTAAACCAACATTGGACCTAACAGTCCTCAACAAAACCTGCAATATCCAACGAAAAAAGCCAAGGACCACTGGAAATCCCAAAGTTAAAACCCCACTACATACAAATTGAACCACCAACCACTAAGCACCCTGAAACAGACCTACCTAAAGCGCAATCACAAAAAAGACGACACCGAGAATCACCTAAATCTGCCGCCTCCTCCTCCTTACCAACTAAAAGCCCAGAAGTTAAATCAACCCAAAGGAACAGCTCATCGATAATAGAAACTATATGCTACGATAGCAAGCTACCCTCAATCCTCCACAACTAACTCACAAACCCACAACCCCTGACACCAGACTCCCACTGCCCGGCATCTCAAGCCGGGAAAACAGTACCGTCTTGCTTAAGCACACCAACACAAAATAGAAATACAAAGCCCCCAAAGGACGCTCTCCTTCCCCAAATATCATCACCACATAGATTACCAACCTCTCCACCAAGGTCCACATATTCAACTACAGAAGAATTGGCTATAAACAAGGAACTCGATATCAATAAAAATACCTCCAGACTTACAGCGCTACTATCAATACAGTATTCACCAAGAACACTATCGCCCGCTATTCAGAAAGAAATGCCTCTATTAAGCACCAGGCGCAACACAACACCAAAGTTTCAGCCCCCTCAAGTAAAATATAAGGAAGCTATTAATAAGAAATCTAACAATACGGACAAAAACATACAGAACCCGATAACACCAGGCACGCCGAAACAAACTCCACACAAACTTTATACAAATTCCGGTAGCTCCATCCTATACGAGCCTCCAAGCGTCATAAATAGATCTACAGACTGAAGAATATGAAAAAAAACTCAAATCCTGCAATGGAATATTCATTGCCTCCGGGCCAACTTAGAATTTTTACAAAAAATAATCACAGAAAAAGACCCAATGTGCATTTGTCTCCCCGAGACTATGCACTCAAACACGCAGCAGCATATGAGTAAGAAATATGATTGTCATTTCTTTAAAACTGACTCGACCATAGGCAACGCTATCTACATGCGACGAAATATCCCACACATGCAATACTAGTTAAACACGCCCCTAAATGCCATAGCCGTTCGGATACATTGTCTAGAGCTCATAATAGTATCTTCTATATATTTGTCCACTAACCTGTCCCTAAACGGCCAGGACCTCGAAGCCTTCTTCAACCAACTTCCAGAGCTATTTTTCATCCTTGGTGACTTCAACGCCAGAAGCCACTACTAGAACGACACGAAAACAAATACTCGATGACGCATCATAACAGACTTAATAGAGCGCCAATACATCAACATCCTAAATACAAATACCCCAACTCATTATCACCTGCAAACCAACACACTGTCTAACATAGACTTAAGCCTAATCTCCCTTAATTTCCCCACAGAAACTCATTGGAGCGCTTACTCAGACCTATGTGTTAGCGATGACTACCCAATACTTATTTAGCTTCTTGCTCAAAGAGCCCCACTTTCTATAAAACGATGGAATTATTATAAAGCAAATTGGACTGCCTTCACATTGACGACAGCCAAACTCCAACCCAATCCAGAGGTTAATATGTGCTACTTTACTGCAGAACTACAGAAAGCAGCTCGTAAACACATCCCAAAGTCTAACTACAACACCAGCAAGCGCAATACTCCATGGTGGAACCAAAGGTGCCAAGATGATAAAAGAAAACGTGATAAAGCGCACAGAATTTTCATAAGAACTAAAACGTTACAGAATTACATGAACTATAAAAGAGCATCTGCCACCGCCAGAAGAACCTTCAAAGAAGCGAAACGAGCTTCCTGGAAACAATATGTATCTAAAATCGACAAAGATACCCATATCGCAAAAATTTGGTGACAAATAAAAAAGATGTCAGGACAGCGCAGCCTTATTTATCTTCCTAACGGAAATACCATCAGCAATCATACTCAAGTCGCTAACATAATAGGGCATACCCTCAGTACCATATCCAAAGGATCTCGAAGCAAGACTTTTTTAACGCTAAAAATTCTTACAGAATCAACAAATTTGGACATCCCAACCAATGGAATCCTTCCGTACAACAATTCCTTCTCTATGAACGAATTACTAGCATCACTAAAAGAAAGCTCCTGGAGATGATAAAATCTTAAACCTCATCATAAGTAAAATCCACCCAAACGCCCTAGAGCTACTGCCAGATATTTATAACCACATCCTTACTAATGGCTCCTTCTCGGATGAATGGCGTCAAGTGCTAGTCCTCCCTTTCTTAAAACCTGAAAAGGATCCAATTATAGACAGATTTCCTTGACACAATGCCTATGCAAACTATTTGAAGGAATGGTCAATGCTAGATTGAAATGGTATCTAGAAACAAACAACCTTTTGTCCTCAAACCAATATAGTTATAGGAAATACCGCTTAACACTAGCTCTTCTAACCCTCCTTGACCACGACGTCGGTAGAGCATTCAGCGAATGGAAATTTGTCACAGCGGTCTTTTTTAATATTGCCAAGGCGTATAATACGGTTTGGCGACGTCATATACTCAATAAAATACACGAGCTAGGAATCAGAGGTCCACTCGCAGTCTTCATAAAAAACTTCCTTTACATTAGAAAATTTAAAATAGATCTACATGGAGCCCATTCTACACAATTCAGCTAACACGAAGGAGTACCACAACCAAGTGTGCTTAGCACAACCCTCTTCATAATAGCAATCAACAATTTGACTCTCCAAGTACCACCTACCATCAAATGCTAATTATATGTGGACGACTTGGCAATTTGGCCCACAGGCACCAGCTCAACAGAAAGCAATAGCCAAAATAGAGAACTACTCAGTACAACATGGCTTCACAATTTCAAGTGAAAAAACAACCGCTATAACCTTTACAAGAAAAAATTAAATTCCGCATATTCCATTGCTACTTGAACGACGCCCAATCACCTTTCAAAATAACATAAAATTTCTAAGTCTCATAATGGAACAGAGGCTTACATGGAAACCCCACATCCTAAACCTCTAAAAACGGTGCTACAAAGCCACAAACAATCTGACAAAACTGTCGCATCATCACTGGGGGGCAGACAGAAGCACCCTCCTCTACCTTTACGAGACTCTCATCTTGTCCAAAATAAACTACGGATGTCATATGTACGGAGCAGCATCAAAATCTGTAATCCAGGAATTAGATCCTGTACAAAACCAAGCCTTCCGTCTAGCCATCGTTGCCTTCAAATCCACCCCAACATCCTCACTTTGCGTCGAGACCGGAATACCACCTCTGCGTCACCAAAGATAAGTTGCAGAACTCAAATACCTTGCAGGTGTTTACAGACATCACAACAAACAAAAACGAATAATAAAAAATAAGCTACTGGCAGACAACTCAAGGACCCGCAACTACATCACCTACACAATAAGGGTTAAAAAAACTCATATAAAGTTTAAACTTACCAGAGGCAAACATCTGCATTTACAACTACTACACTATTCCCTCATGGATTATTCAACCTTCAGTAATATGTCAAATAACTCTCCCATCTTCGAAATCGACAATAAGGCCCGTAGTGCTATCCAACATCTTTCAGGACCCCGAAAGGTCCCATCAACCATGTCAGTTCATTTTCACAGATGGATCGAAGACGGCAGATGGCATGGCATGTGTAGCAATTCTCCCGCACCACATACGAGCAGCCCGATTTCAGGATTGCGCTTCCGTCCTCTAGGCAGAACTCATTGCAATCTACATAGATCTCAATTCAGTCAAAATAGGAACAAATAAAACTACAATATTTTCAGACTCAAACAGTACGCTGACAATGATAAAATCACGCAACCAAATCCATCCCCTAGCCATTGAAATTGGAAGAAAGATCACGTCGCTTTCAGGTAAGGTAACCCTATGCTGGTCTCCCTCCCATGTATGGATAAAAGGCAATGGAGGCGCTGACAGAGCTGCAAAATCAGCATTCATGGATAACTAATTGCCCACTGAACCAACATACCACAAAGATTATTACAACCTCCTTGTCGAGGCAGTTAAAAACCAGTGGAAGTCGGAATGATATGTACACGGCCATCACAATCTACGACAAATAAAAGATGACGTCAGCAAATGGAAGAGTTCTCTTAGAAATTGTCGAGGAGATGAAGTCGTCTTGGGACGCTTACGACTAGGACACACAAAGCTTACCCACAGCTATCGCTTCGAAAATTCTCCCCTACTACAATGCACTACCTGCAACGCCAGCTATATATCCCGCACATACTACTAACCTGCGCTAGATTCCACCGACATCGGAAAAAATATTTGGGTACCAGCGCAACACTAAAGAAAGTGCTCGGCGGCGAAGCCCAAACAAGTACGGCACTGATTGCATACTTAAAGGAAAGTAAATTATATACTAAAATCTAGAAAAAGAAAAGAGGCAAAACCCGATCAATTATGAAAAATTGGTTTATTGCAAATTTATAAGCCTTTTAATTGATGTACAATTCAATTATCACCACTTATTCATTTCAATTCACTTCATCCATCAGATCACCATTCACAACTCATGACTATTATTCACGCTTTAAATTTTAATGACTATAAAATACCGTGCCTGTTTAGACCAAAACATGGGTGAAAGATGGCATAAAACGTTTAATAAAAAAAAATGTTTGGAGAAAATCTGAAGAAGCTTTACTGGAAAAGAACATCATACATACTATGAAAGACAAAAGTTGTTCCATCATGTTGTGGGGGCGTTTTGTTGCTGCAGTTACTAGCTTAATTTGTGTGATAGAAGGCACTATGAATTCTTAGGGATATCAGCGAATTTTAGATGAACATGTGAAACAATCAGTGAGGAAGCTGAGTCTTGGCAGAGGGTTCGTCTTCCAACAGGATAATGATCCAAGCACAGAAGCAAATCACGCAAGGAGATTTTGCCAATCAACGCTTGAAAGTGATGAAATGGCCTTCTCAAAGTCCAGATTTTACTTCCGATTGGAAATTTATGGAAAGAACTGAAGTCACGTGTTCATGAGAATTCACTAAGCAACAGCACAGAGTTGAAAGCTTTTGGAGTGAAAGAGTGGAGTTAATGTTAATAATTTTTTTTATTACCATTTACACATTATAATATATTTATTTTAGGCTAATATAATTAAATATAATAAAATTATGTACATTTCGAACTAGTAACGTATAAATATTTGTTTGTAAATTACCTAATTTGAGATATGTTACCAATAGATATCCGCGTAACTGTATTTGGCACCATACTGTTTCTTTGGACAAGACTAAAGGTTTTTAAAAGTGATTATTTTGCTTAGTTAGTAACGTCTTCCGATAATTCTTTTAATTTGGCATGCTTTGAAGGAAAATGTGAGATTCATTACTAAAATTATGTCATTCAATACTAATTGTTTTTAATCGTACTTTTTTTTAACCGTGAGGGAAATTGATAATCTGCGTTCCTTAGCCTGCATTGAGATTTCATCATTACATTGACCTTTTACGGCTTTAAATTAAGCTTTTTGTGAGAAAAGTTCGCACAGTTCCTTTATTTAAATGTATCTCAGCATCCTCAAAATTTTCTTACGACCATAATTTCCTTTCTTTAAATTACGAATTGTGCTGTGTACATTCTACTTGGTGTAATTTCTCTGGATCGATTCTTTTTCTAATCGCATAGCATATCTGTCTTAAAAATGCGCTGATCAAGGGTTAAAGGTGCGATTTGTGAGAGACTAGAAATCTTTTTAATATCTACATAGATAGAATATCTTAGGCTGGGATATAGTATCACCCGGTGGCCTAGGCTAGCTACCTTAGTTAATAAAGTCTCAAAAAAAAATCTTTTTAATGATACCTATTTCCATCTTCAAATTTTAATGGCTAAGAAAGTTCATCATTCTAAAAAGGGGACATTTTAGCTGTAACCCGGTAGAAAAGAAATAAAGATATAATAGAGAAGATTAAAATGATTCAATAATTCGAAAGAAATAAAAGAATAAAAATTGTGAACAAATAAATGACTCAAGTAATATGCAAGTAATTAAGAATTCAATAATGTGGAAGAAAAACTATCATGAATAGGAAAAAAATAAATGATTTAGTAATAGAAATAATAAAACAATAACAAGGAAGAAATTTAACAATCAAAAAGGAAAGAAATAAACAATTCAATTATCAAGCAAAATTAAAGAATTAAGCAAAAAGGAATAAATAGTATACTCAATAATTGGGATTAAATAATATATTTAATAACAGGAAAATAATAGCAAATTTAATAATATAGAGTGTCGTAGAATTGCTCATAGTCTGGTGAAATAATTATTGTAGTCCTTGATCTGGACACACTGATTTTGTTTAAGTCGATGTTATTGACTCAATTTACGATCATATATATATATATATATATATATATATATATATATATATATATATATATATATATATATATATATAGGTAGGCTTTAATTCCTACTTAACGTGCGAAAGCTGGTTAGAGGCGGGTTGTGCCGTAGCCAGGATTCTCACTATAAAAGTCCCACTTGTTTCTGGGGGGAGGTTTGTGATTGTTGAATTCTAAGAGTGCATAATACAGGTTGAATAAATTAGCGGAAGGAATTCTTAATTAAAGGGAGGAGCCACGAATAAACACACGTACAAAAAATGAACTTAACTTTAGAAAAATATAATAATTAGCAATAGTTAAAAGGCCAAAATTAAGAATTAAATATTAAACACTGACGCTAAGCATCTAGATTTATAATGCCTTAATGGGAGTGTCAATCATTGTTAATTAAATAGGTAATTTAAGAATAGAGGAACACTGGGTTTACAGAGCACCATTAATTGTAATGGATTGGAGAGACGACTGCTCAGGTCCAGACGGGGTGGTTCGGGTGGCGTTAACACGAGTTCTCGGGAAGAGGGGGGATGGGACGACGGGTTCGGGGCTGCTGGCTGCAGTTCCAGTTAGTTCACTCCTAACTGGATGTGACATTAACAAATAGTAACTTCCAGTAACTATTTGGATGTTCCTTTTCTTTCTCAAGTTACGTTAAGCAACAGAGCGTATTCTTCTAGTCACAGACTCTGCGGGGCGGGGTTTACTTCAGCAACAAATGGAAACAGCGACCAAGTTGTCTCGGCGGCGCGTTGACAGTCGCTACGTTACGGCAACGACTCTCGTTCAACGTGAGAGTTACGCGTTACGCAAGATGGTTTGGGACACTGCTCTAGAGGGCTAAACGGCGATGGAATTTATATCGCGGATTGTGGAAAATCGAGAAGGAGATTCCATTCACGACAATTCGCTTATCGCAGCGCCTTCTGGACAATCTCCATGGTATCATAAAGAAAGCAAATAGAATTTAGGCTTCTCTGTGATATAGGCCTTCTTTCGTCAGACTTCCTGTCGCCAGTTGGGGAAAGGGGGGGGGAAGAGGAGACGAAGTTTAACTCAAACGACAAATTTCTTTTGTTCCCACGATTGTCTGGCGGCATGCGAGTATGTACTTTTCATACCCTCACACGCCTACCTATTTCGTGGAACATTATTCTGCCGTGAAATAAGCAATAATGTGAAAATTAACTTCACCGGGAGAATTTGTAATTATCTTTCTCGACTCGAAAAATTGAGTCGGTAATTTTATCAAAACCGTTAGGAATTTACCTTAGTATCTAATAGCTACAAAATACTACTGCTACTTCAGTTTCTCTAATTTACATATACAAAACAGAACAAAACCCATACGGAGTACAGACAAGAAATAATTATTCATACAAAGAGATACACACCAAATAAAAATAAATAATTGACTATTAATCGAAAAGCTATCTGCGAGTACATTTTCAGACCCTTTTAGAAACCTGATTTCATAACGGTACTCCGCTAGCAATAATGACCAGCGCATTAGCCTGCTCTCTCGGTTTTTACAAGTTTTTAAGTAGGCTAACGGTCTATGATCAGTCTATATGAGGAATGGACGACCTACCAGATACATTCTAAATTTTGTAATCCCAAAAACAATCGCTCGAGCTTCCAGTTCTACTGTAGCGTATGCCCTTTCGCGAGCCGTCAGTCGGTGACTCGCATAGCTTATAGGAGCGGGTTCTTGGTCCTTGTCGTATTGGAGTAATACGCAGCCAATACCCAGTTGGGAGGCATCTGTCATTACGCCAAATCACTTTAGGGGATTCAGCAGGTTTAAGATTGGGGCGGAGACTAGCTTCTCTTTGAGTTCTTCAAAGTGCGCTTTGGCATCTGGGTTTTACTGGAGGGGGTCCGGGAGTTTCTTTTTTAGCAGATCGTTTAGAGGAGCTGCTACAGAAGCGAATTGGGGTACGAAGCGGCAGGAAAACGAAGCAGCACCGAGGAAAGACTGTAATTGCTTCTCGGTGCGCGGTAGGGGCATATTTACAATAGCCTTTACCTTTTCTTTCTGTGGGGCCAGATGACTTTCGCCTATTTTATATTTAAGGTATTCTATTGATTTATAAGAAAAATGGCATTTTAAGGGTTTGATCGTTAAGCCATGATGCTTTAAGCGTTCTAAAAGGGGGCGGAGGAACAATATATGATCGTTCCATGAACGTGTCGCCACATGCACGTTATCAAAATAAAAAGAAACGTTTTGTAAACCGTCTATTACACGGCGCATTATGCGGTTGTAGCTACTGCAGGCAGTGACTAGGCCAAAAGGAAGACGAGTGAATTTCATTAAACCTTTGCCTGTCGGAAAGGCTGTTAGCTTCCTCACGGATGTCTTTAGGGGGATCTGATAATAGGCCTTAAATAGGTCTATTTTAGGGATGTAGGCGGCTCGTTCGTAGAGATGTCGAACACGGTGACGATGTTTAACTTCCGAAATTCGACGCACATCCTAAAGGACTGGTCTGGCCTGCGGAACATGACCTTTAGGGAACAGCAGTCCGACGTAGATGGCTCAATAATCCCTAATTGCAAAAGATTGTCGACTTCCTCATTGAAAGCGTCTATTAGGTGCACCGGTACGGAATAGGGCTTACATCGCACAGGTTCAAGCGTAGTGAGGGCGATATCATGTTCGAACTGAGTCGAGCATCCTGGGGACTCGGAAATAACGTCACTAAATTCTTCCAAAAGCGCCATCATTTGGTTCATTTGTGCAGGGGTGAGGTCTGAGTTTACATCTAACTCGGGAAAAGGTTCTTTTATGGGGGGCAGCTTGGACAGGAGGACGGGGAGGGGACAATCTTCACTTTATTCTACGCAAATCGAATTAACAATATTTAGGGGGTTGTTTGGGTGGACGGCGTCAATTACGCTTTCTTCGTCGAAGGCGACTATATTATTTATACAGGCCCGTCTATGATACTTTTTTAGCATGTTTATGTGATTTAACTTATCACTTGCGGGTGTCTGTATAACGTAATCGACCGATCCGTGGGTTATTCGAACGGGGTAGGGGCCTTTTCATTAGGAGAGAAATTTATGAGAATCCGAAGGGACTAAGAATAGAGCTTCATCTCTGGGCCTCAGTTTTATGTGTTTGGCCTTTAGATCAAAGTATGTCCGATACTTTTCCATATTAATTTCGGAATTTCTGACTGCTATGTTAGAACACCTTTTTAATCTTCCCCTTAGTTCGAGGACGAAGGAATAAGTGTTCCTTAATTCTGGGCACAAACGGGAATTTGACCATAACTGGTTCAAAATACTGAGGGGCCCCGGCACGTTTCTCCCGTACAGGAGCACAAATGGGGAAAATCCGATGGTCCTATGGGAAATTTCGCGGCATGCGAATAACGCAACTGGCAAATATCGGGGCCATTCTTGGGGTTGTTCCATGCAAAGCTTGTTGAGGCCGCTTTTTAAGGTCGCATTGAACTTTTCGCAAATTCCGTTCGCGCTCGGATGGAAGCGGGTAGTAAAAATAGGTTTGATTTTGAGCAGGGTGTTCACGTATTCCATGAACTCAGAGGTAAACTGGCGGCCTCTATTTGACAAGATTTCTTTGGGCAATCCTACTCTAGAAAAAATGGAAATAAGGGTTTCAGAGCAAGAGATACTATCGATCCTTTTTAGAGCGACAGCGTCTGGGAATCGGGTAGTGCAGTCTATCAATGTTAGTACATGCGTATGACCTTCGGCAGAAGGGGGGTGAATTCGTCCGCTGAAGTCCATGGCGACTCTCGAAAAGGGCTTCGAAATGACGGGTTCTATGCAGGGGAGCTGTGCCTATTCGACCTTTTGCAGTGGTTTTCTGGCATAAATCGCACGTTTTGCAGAATTCTGCAATATATTTGACAGCACCGGGCCAAAAAAAGTATTTAAATACTCGCTGAGAAATCTTGTTATGACCGAAATCACTAGCCATGTGACTTTCATGTGCTACTCGCAGGATTTGTTCTACATGTGTGCGCGGAATACACATGACCTTGGAAGGTGGGTCCGACTCATCCTGCGAGGTGCGAAACAGAAGGGAGTCGTTCATGATGTACCTGATGGGTCGGTTCCCTTAAACGATCACCTCTTTGTTCTTTCGGGCCTTTTTCCAAAGGGATTGAAGTAAAGGGCAGCCCTGCTGAGCTCCTAGCAATTGTGCATTACTCGTTGGGACCTCTTCAGGAGCCTCTGGGGTGAAAATGCGCGTTCGGGGTGAGGCCTTGTGGCTAGCTTGCGCTTGAGTGACGACAGCTTCAGTCACTTCACTCGGGGAGAGTAGTGCGTTCTGGCCAATGAGTACCGAGCAAAATTTGATGGGGGCTGCCACTACGTCGGCCCAACCAGTGAAATATTTACACTGTACATGGCAGCGGATTACCAGGAATCTATTTTCTCGACCCAAGAAGTCGTGTACAATTGCGTACTTCTTATGTTGGAGGGTAGACAGGAGGGAGCAACTTGTCTGACAACACAATGCATGTGCACCCTGTGTCTCTGACGAGTGTGGACACTTTACAGCCATTGATCGAGCCGGTTTACAAATTTAGTCCTCCGGGAGAACTCTTGTTGAACAGGAAGCTCACTTGAAATTCCTGTGGGAATGGAGATGAGGGGGATGACGTAAGCGCGGCCGGCTGTTCCGGGGGAAGTGTAGCGGTTACTTGGTGAACAGGTTGGCTCTGGCTGGGACGTAGGCTGGAATTCTGTACACATTGGGACTTTTAATGGCCAGGGAAATCGCAGGAGTAGCATATAACCTGCTTTTTCTGGTGCTGTTTATTGTAAGGAATATTGAAGACTGGGTGTTTTCTGTCTTCGTGGGCTACAAAAGGCTTATTCTTTGGCCTGAATGGGGCTGTGGTCTTTATCAATGGAGGGGCTTTCCTTTGTTGGGACTTCCATTAACTAAATTTATTCTTCGGGGACGAGGGACTATTCTTGCGGGTATCTTGTGTGTATAGGCGATGATTTGTCGCATGGAGATCAGCTTCCTCGAGGCATTCTTGAAAGGTAGACGCTCGGCGGTCTTGCACGAATGCTCGGATATCCTGGGGGAGGGTGGACATTTGCTGGTGTTTTAACATAAAGTCAATCAGGGCCACATACTCTGATTCGACTTTGGAGGATTCTAACCAGAACTGGAGGTTTCGTTTCAGGATATATCCAAAATGTCGGTAAGTTTGACCGTCCTGGAATTCAGCCGATCTAAACTTAGTGCGGTAGAACTGAGGGTTCAGGTTGAAGGCGGATAGCAATTCGGCCTTCAAGGTGCTATAGTCTATTGTAGCTTCATGTGGTAACGAGATGAAAATTGTTCTTAAGCGCGGACTGAGTAATGGGAGCAATCTACTGAATCCTTCGGATTCTAGGGACCATCCGTTTACCTCGAAGATCTTTTCAAAATGTGTCGAGTATGAGCACAAATCTTCTTCGTCTTTATATTGGGAAAGTTTCATAGCAAAGACCTGGGGTTGATGATCACAGGATCCCTCAGAACTGACTTCAACATAGTCTCTGCTTAATTCCATTTCATCTTTTCGAATCCTTACTCTTTCTTCAGAATCTAACTCTTCTTTTCTTCTCCTTTCTTCCATTTCTAACACTTCTTTTCTTCTCCTTTCTTCCAATTGTAACGCTTCTTTTCTTATTTCCATTTCACGTGCTTTTTTCTCTCGCTGTTCGCTTTGGACGAATTCTTTTAGTTCCTGTCCTGTGAGACCGAGAGCTTGTCCTTGCTTGACGAAATCTTCAAACGATTGTGAAGCCATTGCTGCGCTTGCTTATGCAACTGGTGACTCACAAAAGAACTTACGCACCTGGTAAGAGAATTAGAAGCTGCGATTGTTCCTAACCGATACAATCTAATAACTAACCCTCAAAATAATGAATATTTTCCTAGCTTTGCTTTTGCTATCTGAAAAGGATTATTGATGGTTATTATTTATATTCCTTCGGGGAATAGAATTTAATTATTAAAATTTACGTTAGTTTCTTTGGGCTTCCTTGGACGTTGGCAAGTTTTAGGCTATATGAGTTCACTTCCTCAAAAATTTAACCCCTTAAAGCTGACACCACTTTTTAATGTCGTAGAATTGCTCATAGTCTGGTCCATTAATTATTTTAGTCCTTGATCTGGACACACCACTTTTGTTTAAGTCGATGGTATGGACCCTATGACTCAATCTACGATCATATATATATATATATATATATATATATATATATATATATAGGTAGGCTTAAATTCCTACTGAACGTGCGAAAGCTGGTTAGAGGCGGGTTGTGCCGTGGCCAGGATTCTCACTATAAAAGTCCCACTTGTTACTGGGGGGAGGTTTGTGATTGTTGAATTCTAAGAGTGCATAATACAGGTTGAATAAATTAGCCGAAGGGATTCTTAATAAGAGCCTTGCCAAGGGTACGTCAAAAGGGAGAAGCCACAAATAAACACACGTACAAAAAATAAATTTTACTTTACACATATATACATAATAATTAGCAATAGTTAAACAGGCAAAATTAAGGATTAAATATTAAACACTGACGTTAAGCGTCTATGTTTATAATGACTCAATAGGAGTATCAATCAGTGTTAATTACATAGGTAATTTAAGAATAGAGGGACACTGTGTTTACAGATTACCATTAATTGTGATGGATTGGAGAGACGACTACTCAGGTCCAGACTGGGTGGTTCTGGTGGCGTTAACACGAGTTCTCGGGAAGAGGGGGGATAAGACGACGGGTTTGGGGCTGCTTGCTGCAGTTCCGGTTAGTTCCCTCCTAACTTTATGTGACACTAACAAATAGTAACTTCCAGTAACTATTTGGATGTTCCTTTTCTTTCTCAAGTTACGTTAAGCAACAGAGCGTATTCTTCTAGTCACAGACTCTGCAGGGCGGGGTTTACTTCAGCAACAAATGGAAACAGCGACCAAGTTGTCTCAGGGGCGCGTTGAGAGTCGCTACGTTACGGCAACGACTCTCGTTTAACTTGAGAGTTACGCGCTACGCGAGTTGGTTTGAGACACGGCTCTAGAGGGCTAAACGGCGATGGAATTTATATCGCGGATTGTGGGAAATCGAGAAGGAGATTCCATTCACGACAATTCGCTTATCGCAGTGCCTTCTGGACAATTCTCCATGGTATCATAAAAAGGCAAATAGAATTTAGGCTCCTCTGTCAGATAGGCCTTCTTTCGTCAGGCTTCCTGTCGCCAGTTGGGGGATGGAGGGGGGGGGGAGAGGAGACGAAGGTCAACCCAAACGACAAATTTCTTTTGTTTCTACTATTGTCTGGCGGCATGCTAGAATGTACATTCCATACCCTCAAATAGAGAAATAAAAGCTTCGATAATAGAGAGAAAATGAAAGATTTAATATTGAGGAATAAATAAAATGTTAACTAAAAGGGAAGAAAAAGATACAATAATACAAAAAATTAAGTGTTTCTTGAATAAGGATGAAAAATAAGTTTCAATAATAGAGAAGAAATAAAACATACATTAAGTGAAAGAAAATAGAGGATTCAATAATACGTAATAAATAAAAGTTCCGATGATATGGATTGAACAAAATATTTAAAAATAAAAAGAAACAAAAGATTCACTCATAGTGAAGTAATAAAAGATTCAATAATAGGCAAAATAAAAAAACTAGTAATAATAGTGAAGAATGAAAATTCAAATAATAAGGAATCAATTAAAGATTTAAAAAGGAAGAAATAAAATATTCCATTAAATGGAAGAAATTAAAGATTCATAAATCAAGAATAAATATAGAGTGTAAATAGGAAATAAAGAAATCATCTATTAATAGGGAAGAATTAAAATATTCAATAGCTGCAATGAAAGAAAAAATTAAATAATAAGAAAAATAAAATATTCTCATAATAGGGAAATAATTACAGATTCAAAAATATGGATGAAATAAAATATTCATTAATAGGAAAGAAATCTTTACTCTTCAATGTACATACAGTAATCAATTTTTGTTTCATTTAATTAATATATTGTGTTAGCATATGATTTTTTTTATCTTAAAAACATATTTCTGATGGAAAATATTCAAAAACTCAACACAAAATGTCACAAAAATGGTATTGATTGAGTTATATGTTTGGATTTTTTAAAATTGAGTTAGCACAAAAACCTCACTTGATTGGAAAAAACGGATGACATTTCTGGATTTAGTGGTAAAAAAACGTAATAATCGGTATATATATAAGATTCAATAATATGGAAGATTTAAAACAGTGAGAAGAAGTGAAATAATAAAATATTCAATAATAGAGAAGGAATAATTGATATAATAAAAGGAAAGAAGGAAAAGATTCAAGAATTTATGAGAAATAAAAGATTTAATTCTAGGGACTAAAAAGGGATTGATATAGGGAAGAAATAGAGATGCCATACTACGGAAGAAATAAAACATTCAATATTGTGGTTTAAATAAAATATTTAATATACAAGGAGAAATATATAATCGATAAAACAACGAAAGATAAAAAGGTTCAATTATAGGGAAGAAATAAAAAATAATCAATTGTAGAGAAGAAATTAAAATTCAATAATAGGTTACAAATAAAAGATTTAATAAAACAACAGAAATAAATGTTTGAATAATAATGAACAAATAAATGAACAAAAATATAATGTTACCCGCAACGTGGTTGTCCATGCTAAATACGACATCCCCTATTAAATGAAAAGGGAAAGTACCTTTTCAGACCTCCTTTTTTCTCGTTTGATTTTAATTAATTTGCATTAAATCATTAACATGGTAAATTATATCATTCATTTGGTAGCTAAAATTTTATAACCTCACATTCAAAATGAACTAAGGTAAAGCTTGAAAGTACCCGGAATCCAGTGTTTTTCTTCTTTCCTGAGGGTTAAAATCGCACTTGGAAGAAACAACTAATTTCTAGCTTGAAGGAGGACGCTGAATGCTTTTATACACAATACCTTGTATTCGAAGGCTCTATTCCTCGCTAATACGCACTGTGGCGTGAGTATTTCATGGCCAACCATGCTGCAGCTGACATCTGGCGGGTTGCTTCCACGCGAGACACAAACGCAGTAGAAATCGCGCTTATATATCTTTCACACTTTTATTTCTTCCATCTTCTACAGTTTCTTTAAAGAGCTCTACTTACACAATGGGTGGGATACTCCCTCGTTGGTTATCGCTTCTTTGTTTTAAATATTACCTTATATCATCCTTGGAAGTTCGAATATTATCAGAGTGGTGCCAGCTGAGCGTCGTAAATTCTTACAATGATATAGCACCGATGCAAGTAATGTTGAAATTGCTATGATGATATCAAGCCCTATGCATAATAATCCCATGAATGTATGAAAGGAAGTCATTAAATGTATAGTTACTCAATATATATATATATATTAAATATTCCTTGTTACAATCGCTGCACTCGTTGGCCGCGAATCTTTTCTGCTGGCTGATAGGTGAATGTTATGTTTTAAAGTGTGAAAGATGTGTGGCGGGAACGTGAGACACAATGAAAGTGATGAAAAGTTGCTAAGCCCTTTGAAAATGGCTATATTTAAATGCTTGCATTGGTTTAAATATATATGAACGAGAACGGAGTGTTTTTGTTAAGGAGTTTACAGGGAGGAGATGAGGAGTGATACTAGAGAAGAAAAATGTATTTTTGCTTTTGAATAGAAAATGGTAATGTGCTAGAAGTGGGAAAGTTCAAAAGTGATCAAGATGAAACAGAAATTTGAGTCAGTTTTGTGTATGTTAAAAATGCTATGGCAGTTAAATGAATAGAAATAAGAAGCTTAAAATTTCAAATTATTAAAATGAGGAGGCGCTCTATAGTAAAATGGGTGTATCAGAATCAGTGCAATGACTGAAAACTGGAGTAAACCACTCAGAAAGATTGCGTGTGAGAGAAGTGTGTCACCTGAGCAAGCTGGGAAGATCGTGAATGGGGAGAGTGCGGGGAGACAATTTGTTATAGAAGCATAATTAAATGTGCCGGGTAGGATAAGCGAGTCGCGGTCTCTGGTCGAGGTAAAGGTGGGTTACCCTTCTCTTCTAGAGTTGTTGATGTGCCAGTTATGGCAGAATGGCATAAAATTCATAAGTACTCAAACCTCCGACTTCTATATCAGCTGAGTGTCAAGTATGAGACTTTCATCCATTTCACATCTTTAATTTCATCCATTCCTTTAAGTATTTTTATATAATAGACAATGTTTGAAATTTAGTAAGAAATCCCTTTAGTATGGCAGCATTTTTTCGCTCGGGTAAAGTTGGTCTCAAAGATGAATCCCGTTCAAGACGACCAATGTAATTTGATCCTAATGTTAATAAAAATAAGATTGAAAGAAATTTCAATTGAAACCTTTGAACAATTGGCTGGAAAACTACATTCAACAATATTTATAGTTCATCTTTATTTAAAAAGATAATGTTTCACGATGGTGACAACGGTTTCTTAAAGACCTGGCAGAGGTAAACTTGCAAACAATAATTCACATTTTTCATCTTTTCCTTCTTAACAAAAAGAGAAGCATATTTTAGTATGAAGGTTATAGGAGACGAAATGTGGTTTATGAAATATAATAAAGAATAGATTATTCCTACGGACAAATACAATAACTCAAGCCGAAACAGGGGTCACATCCATGGAATTCATTGGTGTGCGTTTGGTGTGATATGAATGACAAAATATTTTTTAAACTATTTAACCCAAATTGGACTAAAAAAAAAGAGGCTTTTGTGTTTAGATGGACAGTTTTCATACAGCAGTTAAGAAAAATGCCATTATTAATTAATAGAAGAAGAGTGATCTTTCATCAAAGCAACGTGCGACATCATTCGCCAATGATACATTACAAAAACTTAACAATTTCAATGGGAACTATAAGTCATCTTTCACGCTGACCCGACAGACAGACACATCAGTTGGCGATTTTATTAATTCAGTGAATCACCTGGAGAAAAGATGTCAACAACAGAAGAGGTCGAAACAACCTTAAAGAGCTTTATTCTGATCGATGCCAAAAGATTTTAACAAAGATGATAAGGAAAGGTTAGTAGAGAGATGGAAATAAGTGCTAGGAATTAGTGAAAATCAAATCTTTAATAAATTAGTGAATAAATACTTATTTAAATATAAATAACATCAAATAGTTATTTTACTTCTATCCATAACATAATGATAAACCTGAAAAAGGCTGCATTACTTACAAAACGACCTAAGCGCTGAATCTTCAGAGAAATTTGAAGTTTGATGTTGTAAATTGTGATCACCCTGTGTTTTAAAGTGCAACGGCTGTTTTTAAACTTAAGGTAATGCCCCTAGAGGAGGATGGGGGTAAGTTTAAACTGCAACCTCATCATAGCAACCAATAGTGGAAAGACCCTATCCCCAAAGATCCGCTAGATAGGACAGCCAGCAGTAAAATCCGGGCAACTGTTAAGATTTACAGTTTACAAACAAAGCCACAAACAGGGCCAGGCAGTGTGTCGTGTGGCAGGGCGTTTGTAGCGTGTGATGTGTTAAAATATGGCAAGAAAAGAGGGTAGATGGAAGAAAGGAAGGCATAAGGAAATAAATCTATCAGTTCGGTAGATAATTTAAACAAAAGGATCTCTCGCGAGCCTAGTGGATAAGGCGTTGGATTTGTTGTTGTTGTTTATACCTCCTTGGAAGCAGCTAACATTTCTGTTCTTTCCGATCAGTTTGGAGATTAAGTGAGGAAGCTTTGACTCTACAGCATATGCTGTATGTAGGCCCCGCCAACGATAGTACAATTAAGTTCGGTCGCGCTAGACAATCACAATCACCTTCTCTTTTTTCTCCTTTCTTCACACAAACCACACTTCCTTCTTCCATCCCCAAACCTGCCCAACTGGCTTACAATTCCACCCTCTTCTAGCACAGTACGGGTGTCAATTCCTTGGGCTAACAGGACTTCCCTAGACGCTAAAACGTGTCAAAAATCAGTACTCCTACAAAGTATGCACATTCGTTTCGAAAGAAGATCGGCTCATATTGGTGCCCACGCACTTACCAAATAGTGTCGTTCTTTTCTTTATGCGAATTTCATTATAAGATCGTCTTTCCCCCAAGTCGACAATTTATAAAGTGAGGAGGGAGGAGGCGCAATTAAGTAACAAAAGGTAAATGAGAGGTTTCAAATAGGAAAAACTTAAGCGAGGAGAAAATCTTTTGCCAGTGAGACTGGCGTAGTAGGACAAGTTACTCTCCTTCGACATTTAATTTTTCATCCATGAATGCTTCTTTTCTTCTCTCTATTTAAGTAGAGTATTAATGAGGCGAAATCTGCAAAAAAACCTTGGTCAGAAATATACAAGGACGCGTTTATGGGAAATCCACAAAGCCACCTCGGCCCAAAATGTCGAAAGGACCCCGTCAAATATTATTAAAGTCCACCTCTGTCAGAATGGTAAATGGACCTCTAATTCAGAAACCTAAAATGAGAGGTCTTTCAGAAACTTAGAAGGACACTTCCGTCAGAAAACTAAGAGGAGACCTTCGTCAGTAATCTACAAAGGATACTTTCGTCAAAAATCTACATCTACAAAAAACAGCCCATTAAACTTTAGAGGATATCTGCCTCATAAATCTATAAATGAGTTTTTCCTCAGAAATATACAAACGAACTCCTCCGTCAGGAAACTACAAAATATAGCTCTGTAAGAAATCTACAAGGAACAATTTCGCTAGACATTATCAAGGACACCTTTACTAGAAATCTACTCAGGAACCTTCCTACTAAGTTTAAATAGGACGCTGTCAAAA
The DNA here is from genome assembly GCA_963969495.1 of Ceratothoa steindachneri. Taxonomy (NCBI): domain Eukaryota; kingdom Metazoa; phylum Arthropoda; class Malacostraca; order Isopoda; family Cymothoidae; genus Ceratothoa; species Ceratothoa steindachneri. The sequence continues at coordinate 148,297,828 of OZ018317.1, read as the reverse complement.
GACTACGAGGGACATTTCCGTCTGAAATCTATAAAGATTCCTCCGTCATAAATCTACAAGGACCCCGACAGAAGTCTGTAAACGACACCTTTTTTATAAATCAACAAAAGACTGTAAGAAAACTAAAAGGTCCGCTCTTAACAAAGATAGGGAACCGATTCTTCAAGTAACTAAGTTAAAGGAACTGAGGATAGGTGGGCCCTATTTGAACCTAGTCATTGTTTTCAAAACAATGCAGCCAGGGGACGTTTCCCTTGTACAAACCCCCGCATCCTCCTTGCCCTAACTAGCCTTCTTGCCTCCTTTCCCTTTTAAGGTTGTTAATTCTACGTAAAAGATCATAAATAACACTGCACTCTCCTCCCATGCTTCGCTCCTCCTCCTACCGCGACTCATGTGAACTATAGGTTGTGGCTATGCTCCGTACTGTTCGCTCATCTTAGTCGTTTGTGCTGTAAGGGAGATCTTGCTTTCTCGATATTTTCTCCTAGCATTCGAAATGATCTGCATTTTGCTGTACATCCCCTCCTCCCCTGATGCTTTGAAGACCCAAATCTTCTATGAAGACTATTCTCAGTATGTAGGCTCTGCCTGAGACTCGTGATCTTATGAGAGCGCCTTGCAGAGATGTATTATATAGCCTATGAAGTCTAATATCAGGCAAGGGGCATGGGTGGAACGCATCTCACCTAACCTGAAATGGATCCTTGTTAAAGAAGAATTCTATTTATGGTTGTGATGCAATAAACCAAACAAGGAAGGGTAGTTACTAGCTATAACTTTTTCCCTTCCTCCAACTTTACCTTATAAAACATATTTCAAAATATCATTTAGTTCTTATGCCCTATTAGGTTTCATCTTATTCACAAAAAAAAACGCGAATATTTACCAAATAATTCACTTGACCATAATCACTTTTTTCTTTTACTTTTATTACTTTGTTTTGTTTTGTCCAAATCTGATCTTCATTTTAGCCGTCGGAAGGAAAAATGCGGCAAAACAGAGATTGATTCTGATTGCGTCGAAATTGAAGAAAATCTCGATTTTGTGGCATTTTGCCCTACGATCGCTAAAAATAAAGAACATATTTAAATAAATAACCTAAACTAGTTCCAAATTAATCTAACCTAAAATAACCTAAACTCAACTTTCAAATTGTCATTTTGTGAAATTCTACAAACATTTTGTATCTATACCATACCCATGCCTTTTTGTAGCGAGTTCTACCCTCACTCACATTTTATTAATCAAATCGTAATATAAGGAACTCGAATGCAGAAAAAAAAGCCGATTTTGCTGCATTTTGCTTTACGACCACCAAATATAAAGAGTAGATTGGGATAATCAGCCGGTGGTGCTTTTTATTTACGAATCACACCTTGTTACTAAAAATAATATGAAGTACAATTAGACTCATGTAAACCTCCTTTAAGATTTCTTGGAAATATATTTCATGTCTATCCCCATCATAACGCAAAGCTGTCTAATCCAAAACAGAAGCAAATGAGAAAAGGGCAAAGAGCTAAGCTCGGTGGAAATTATTTAGAGAATGTGAGGTTAATTAAAAAAAATTAAGAAAGAGTAAGTTTCCATTGTGACTATTATATTAATAGTAACATCGACCGCTCAAATGTGTTTAACATAATAGTAGCGATTAAATTTGTTTTTTCTAAATATTGTTCCAGAAATGCTATTACACCGGTTTCTTCGATTGTAATAAGGTATTTAATTCAATAATTTAAACATTCTAAAACAGCAAAATATTACTCTTTTGCTGATATGCTCCGTTAGTTTTTCGCTAATAGCAGACACATTTCATCCATCGCCCAAGCTACATATGTATGTACTTTTGAGCGCGCAGCCAAAACCATCCATCCAGCAATTTCCATGAACGGAAGTGCCCTGCAGCGAGCACGGATCGGAGATCGTATGCGCCCGTAAGCTTGGTTGAAATTAGGGCGGCATAATCTCCCGTTTGCACGAAGACGCAATCTCTGGCGTCTATTTCAGTCGCGTTGGCTATATAGGGCAAGGAATTCTCATGAGGTCCTCGTTACGAGAAGTTGGTTAACGAGCCACACGAATTTATTGCCCTTTGATTGTCAGGGCAGAACTCTGACTCAAGGCTTTCTTTTGCGTCACAAACAGAAGCCCACCAGCCAATTAAGGGTGTCGCATTTCATTGTTACCGCGTAAGTGACACCAAAGAGACTTATAAGAACAATTAGTGCACTTAACGTTGTGTCACTCATCTTATATATATATATATATATATATATATATATATATATATATATATATATATATATATATATATATATATATATATATATATATATATATTTAAATATATATATATATATATATATATATATATATATATATATATATATATATATATATATATATATATATATATATATTTGTATTAAATATTAAGCAATAGTTCTCCAGGCCTTAAGGCTATTCAGTCCAGTCCTTGTAGCTCACCATTTTCAGAAAAAGGTTTTGTATATTACGACACTTAACACTGAACTATGAATCATTTAAGCCCATCAAAGGCAACTAATACGAGAGATGAACTGATCTTTTGTCTATACATAACAGACAACAGAGCAACGAACAAATTTCAAATTGTATAGGCACTTTGTTACTCCTGTCGCAGGAACACATGTTAATTTGTTCACATTTCTATAATGGAGTTGGATCTAAGAACAATGTCGAAGATACTAGATTGATAACCAAAAAATAGTATTTATGTACCAGCAGACCTGAATCGCAAATGGCTATTATACTAATATTTGACATATCTCAACATGGAGTGCAGTGTTTCTTTAAGAAATTTGAGGAAACTGGACAAGTGGAGGACAAAGAACTAAGTTACAGGCCTAGAGAACTATCTACCCAGATGAATCAACAGCATCTGAAATTCGTGTCATGAGGAATAGGAAAAAGTTAAGCAAAGACCTGACACAAGATCTATTATCAGATTCATCTAGCACTTCAGTGGATCCATTTATAGTTATGGCCAAAAGTTTCTAGTCTAAAATACATTTTTATTTTTCTCATTAGTTTTTCTTTTAATTTACGTGGTACGAATAATTATTCTAATATCTAAATTAATGCAGATTTATTAAAAAGTTAGCATTCCCAAAATAATAAAAAAAAACTGCATTCCTTCGCTGAATCCAAAATTGTGCTCTTGTCCTTTCTTGTAAGAGCTTTGCTATTCGATAAAAATGGTAAAATAGGGCTTAAATGAATGATGCTGTGCAATTATAATCTCTTTTGCTTTTTTTTCCTGGTAAAAATAAATGTTTGATTTTTTTCCAATTCCAGAAACGGTCCTCTCCAAAGAAAAGCGTGTACCCATTGTTGATCTTCACCCAAGTGGCCTTAAATGCAAGGTGCTAATTGCTAAGGGTATTCAATCATGGAGCACCACCCTTTGGTTCAATAATGACTATAAAAAGATTAGTTACACTCCAGTGAAGAAGGTTCTGGACGCGCAAGAGCTTAAAATGAATGCCAAAATCGCCCCCTCTTAAGGCCCCAGATCAAGGATTAGATTGCCTCCTGGTCTAGGTTTGTTGCGATTGGAAAGGAGCAGGTTTGAACGCTAGAGGGTGCACAATGAGGTGCAGACTCTTTGATATAGGTCTCAAGCTAAGAATGGTCGCGAGAAGCCTCATCTCACCTAGAAGAACCTTACGGATAAGCTCCACTTTTGTAGTCAATAAAAAAAAAATGTCTGTTGAAATATGGGTTATAGTGATATTCGTTGATGAAGCACCTTTGCGCTTGTTTAGAGCATTTGGATGATTATTCGTTAGGAAATGTAAAGGGGAGTACCTCCAGGGGTCATTTTTCATGACTACTGTTAAGCAACCGAGCACACTTCACCTGTTTAAGCTGCTTCTCATCTAAGGGAACTAAAACACTAACAATTTTGCCCAACAATAATGCCATAAACTCCAAAGGGTACCAAAATATACTTTGTCAGCACCTTTTCCCAACAGTTTAGGATCAATTTGTCGGTTATAACTGTCTTTTTAGCATGATGACGCGCCTCATCACAAAGCAAAAACTATAACAAAGTCCTTGGCTGAAAATAACATTAAATCTTTGGGACCTTGTCCTCTGAATTCGCCAGATTTGAAACCAATATAGAATTTGTGGGCGATAACAAAACTTGTGATTGATAATCAGAAGCCATCCATTTGTGAGCAGTTGCAAGTGCTTATTGAACTAAAATGGTGCAATATCAGTCACGATATCAACGCAAGTTTGCTTCAAGCATGCCAAGACGAAGTGAGGTAGTTCTGAAGTAAAAGAGACATCATTCTAAATGCTAACTTTCAAATTTTGATACAAACGTAGTAATACAAAATAAACGTTTGATTAGTTAGATTAATTTTATTATATGAAAAAATATAATAGACTGAAAAAATTTAGCAATGACTGTATTGTTAGCCCAAGTTTCCTCAAATATGGTGTCGATAGAAGAATAGCTGTCAAGAAGCCATTACAAGATAGCTTGCCTGAGAGAACTCAGGCTGTGTTGAAGAATAAAGGTGGTCATAACAAATATTGACTTTCAAGCTCATTATAATGGTTTAAACTCTGTTTTATCGTAATGAACTGTAATTTCATTCATGTTGGCAAGAGTTTCAATATATCGTTGCACCTAGTTACCATCTTTTTAAATTAAGATCAAGGCCGTTACTCGCGGCCGCAGTGTGTTTGGTTTGATCTCCTCCTCTTCACAGATTTTTTCGCAATTAGGAAAATTCATTTTTCCGAAGAAAAAATATTCCATTTACCTTCTTTTTCCTGTATTTTCTTTTCAATCATTCTCTCGCGTTCATGCCCATTACAATTCCGTCCTATCTTCTACAGGAGATACGTAAACGACACCATCGACCTTTTCCGTTCTAAAAGTTTATTCGATAAATTCTTAGAGTTCCATAAACCAGTTATATCTAGATATTAAATTCACTCAAGAAAAGGAAGACAACAACTCCAATCCTTTCTTCGACCTACTAATAACACGCACACCCGACGGTTTCTCCACTTCCATTCAGCGAAACCCTATACATAAAGGCTCTGGGCTACTACATTTTCTTAGTCATTGTGCTACCAAACTTAAATTAAACTCTATAAAACCTTACTTTTTCCTGCTTACAATCTCGATTCATTATACCTCAATTTTCACACCGAAGTCACTTTTCTCATTTACCCTTTCCAACCAAACGGCTATCCTTCAAAGTTATACCACCGAACTCTTCGAAATTTTATCAATAAAATATTTAACCCGAAAGATCTCTCATACAAGTTCACTGAAGAGAAAGTTTTAGGACCTCTCCCATATATAGGCCGCCACAATTCACTTCTCTGGACCAAATTCACACCCTTTCTTAAAAATCCATTTCCTGCAACACACTTTATACTAATTTTTTAGAACACACGAAAAGTAAAAAATCTTATAACATTAAAGACAAAATACCAAGGCTGCTTCGATCCTCCATCATATATCAATTCACCTGCTCGAGATGTAATTCCGAGGTGTATTTGGGATTAACACAGTGCACATTTCATACACGTATTTGCGCAGATTTAAGCATTAGCAACAGACCTTGAGACCCGCTCACTACTGCTGAATTCTCCCCTATCCGAATACACTACGAAAATACATCCACACCATAAACCTAACTTAAATAATTTTTCAATTAAAGATACAGAAAACACCAAAAACCAACGACGTACACTGGAATCTCTTTATATTAGATTTACAAATCACACTTTGAACTCCGACACAAGCTCATTTATACTTCTAATACAACCATTATCCCCCACAAATTAAACAGACCAAATCCACTGCCACAATAAAGACACCCAAAACTGATTAATCTCATTTTTCTTTTAAAAACAAATACATATTTCCCATTCCTAATAGCTAAAGGCCCTGCATTTTTATAATTCGAATATTACCACCTCTGCTGCTTCCTATTCCCCATTTATTAATTTATAAATATCTAATATAATTTCTCTAAAAAAAAATTATGTTTGCATATATTAAGAAAGGCATATCCTTGATAATGGTTTCCTACCCGAAACGTCGGTACCAAGAAGTTAATATATAATAATGAACTTCCTAAATTTAGCCTGCCTATTTATCCTAAAACTACGTATACGCCTGGTAATTCACAACCCCTTTGCTCTCTTAAGATATATAGCAGTTATCCTATAAAGACCTGACAAAAGGTATTTAATACTTATGCTAAAAGTGTTGCAGTTCATACCAAAAGAGAAGTAAAGTTTCCAGTTGGTAAATGTAGCTTACTTAAATGTATCTGCAATACTTAAATTCCAAATAATACTCAAATTGGTTAGAATATTCCAATCGTGTGGAGGTTTAGTATCAGGTATCGATGTAACAGGACGCACAAGGCCGAACACAAAAGAAGGCTCAGGAGATATCTGAGATACCAGTGTCAATTTGTATATCAAGGCAATTTTACCATGCTATGAAGAGAGGCAAATTTTACAAATTGAAGTCTAAATATCGTTCAAATGGGAGTGTAATATAGTGGTAATAGAATTTATGTGTAGTTTGTGTTAATGAAAGAAGTATGATGAAAATTAAATAGTATGTATAGTGGAAATACAAGGGCAAGGACGGTAGAAATGGAAGTAAAAGTATGGCGGAAATGGGAGTGTAATTACGGTGGAAATAGAAGTGTAAATATGGTGTAAATGAAATGTAAGTAAGGTGGAAATGAAAGAGTAAAGATATGGTGGAAATGTAAGTGTAGGTATGATGGAAATTAAGTGTAATCATAGTGAAAATGGAAGAGTAAGTATGGTTGCATATCAGGCGAGCACTACTCAGAAGGACTTAAGCTTTGTATATAACCTAGAAGGAAATGTCAGAAGTAGCTCGGAGCAGCCGCCCTACTGGCGATATCTCTAGGATTCCGTGCCTTCTCAGCTCCATTTGATCTGGAAAAGTGAGCATTGGTGTTGGGAGGGGACGTAATCCTCTAGATATTAAGTAAGGCATGGGTATACAATGGAGTAGAGAGGAGGACGTGTCATTCATTTAATTTCCGGTGGAGCAACAACTCATTTAATTCTTTTTCGTAGGGAAAAGAACAAGGTATAAAAACAAACAAAAACGGCCGAAACGTAAAAAATGGTAGTGAAATGTAACATAAGGGGGGGGGGTCTCTTCCCACCCTAATAGAGGATTTATGTATCGGACGATAAATGTATGGGGTAAAGTGTCGTGATATATTAGCCAAAAATATTATCCCGTTAGCCAAGGTTTTTCAGATGAAGTTCACCTGGTGGTTTCAGCTAAATAATGATCTCCCGAATAAAACATCAAGGAAGCATAATTGTGGATATAAATTCCGTAAAGCAATTTATTAAAATAGCCATTAAATTCGAAAATCACTTTATTAAAATAGCCAATAAAATTCTAAAATCAATTTATTAAAATATCATGATGAGGCTGGAATAATATTACGATCCTGAATGGTCATGCGACACAGAGACCTGTCCTCACGTTGCGTACTGTCCTGGGTCGTCCAAAACGATGTGGTTCTTGGATGCTTCAAATTTTTAGATCTTCTTCAAAACTTTTGAAACCGCAGATTGTGGGTTGCCAACCTTCCAGGCGATTATTCAACAGCTAAGACTACCCTCGTGCACTGTGCGTACTAGACATTTTTATCCATCATATTGTTACGTGTTTTCGTTATTATCATATCATAATCAGATTCTGTTAACATGGAATATCATACTAATACACTAAATATGTATTATGTTATTGGAAGACATTTTGACACTAATAGACCGCAAACAGATATCGAAATTTCATAGATTTCAATAGAATTTCCATTTTATGGATTTCTAAAAAAATGATAGGTAAGCTTGTTCTTTCATTTTGCTGTCTACATATATTGAACACATGCATGCAAACCTACACCAACATATTCATAGATATACCCAACGAATAAGATAGATTCAGAGTGACCGAAAGGTTTTGGGTGCGGCTGTGTTTCTGGAGGTTGTTATTGGCAACATAGTTATAAATACAACTTCATTTAAAAAAGATTATTACTTATTATTATTCTATGGATGTAAGAAAAGTAATGTTCTAATATAGATAGATTCAAACAACTTAACGGTTGACTCATCTCGGGAAGTATCTATAACTATTAAGACTTTTAAGGAAGTGTGAGTTTATCACTTAAAATAATATTATTACCCTAGGATGGTTTATTTTTTTTAGAGCTAAGTCACTGAGTGTGAGAATGCTTTTGCATGAAAAGAGGTAGGGTGTTAACTACTGCGTACATAATTAACCTCTTCAGAAATATAGAGACAGGAATAAATTTACAATAGTCATATGGACGTTGCTGGTAAGGGACTGTTCAAAATTCATCAGGGATTGTACTAATATCTTATTAGAGGAAATTGTTTTAAAACATCAAATTATAAAGATATTTGTGACGAATTTGGGAAGAGGGTGTGCTACCAATGAGCAAATTTGTTGAACTAGATGCAGATTTTACGAATCATGCTACTACCATCATTCGAAGTCTAGGGAATCAATTTACCAACTCGAAGAATTGAGGAGGACAACAGCATCAACCTCAGCGAAGTATAAATGAAAGAAAAATGAAATATCTGATTTTAATACTGTAAATCTCGAAATGACTCTAATAATAAAGACGTAGATTTACTCATACACAGTAATACTTGAGTATCAATCAAATTATTACTGAAAATATCAAATAGGTAAACCGTACAAACAATCCGAGCCTAAGGACTTCTATATAGAACTTATGAATGCACATACACAGTGAAGCCCGATATTAGGATGATTATGAAAGACATTGTGAAAGAAAGGAAGACAGCCATGATTGAGCCGATCGGTAGGAAAGTATCACTTGCTTGTCTATCAATTGTTATTACTTTATTACTATTATCAACGATCGCAGAATCTGTAACGTAACAGAGTGAGCTCCAAACGACCCCATTCAAAATTTGTAACGTAACATTCTCTTGAGTTTTATACTACAGATTGACCTGATGGAACACGGCAGACACAATTCAGAGTAAGGCAATGTTGGATTAGAAAACGTGTTTGATGTAGGAACAATTTTTCTCTAATTTAATAGAAAATCTAAACCATTTTATTTTATTTTGTCTAGAATTGGTTCATACATAAATCCCTGCATTGAAGTTTTCATATTGTGGTGAGTAAAAATATTTATAAATAAAAGATTTAATTCGCAAGTATGTAATTTTAAACGGAATGTTGTCAAATAACCGCTAGAATAAAATAATCATACAAGTCATCATCGTCTTTTACAATGTAATAAAAGAATCATTGTAATATGTATACAAAAAGGTATTGTAGTATACCAGCTGTACCAGGTTAACTTTCTTTTAATGTTTATGGCTTTTTGCCAAATAACCACTCTAATGAGCAAAGAAGAGAAAAGTGTTTACAAGTAATAACCCTGTTTTACTTTGTAATGGAACCATTTTTACCTGTATTACATAAAACATGTTGTGTTGTACAAAATTGACATCTAAGAGATTAAAAATTAGCCTGTCATTGTTCAAATACAAGGAGCAAAATCTAGACCGTTGAAAGCAAGATGAGAAACGCTACCTACCTTAAAAATTATGCACATGTACTATACTTACATAGTTATTTAGTAATAGAGAATTACCACTCGTATCTCTTAGTTTCATATAAAATTCATAAGTTAATCGCTAATATTCCTCGATAAGATTAAAAGGGGATGAGATGTTGGTCTTGGTAGAGATTTAAAATTATTTCTACTATTATTTGACCTATTCATCTAGATTTTGTTCATGCTGTATAAGATAAAGATAAGTGAATCGTCCATCAAGTCACTCGCAATAAATATTTCATATATACCGCGTTTATAACTACACAAATCAGCTAGTAATTAAAAAGAGGCAATCTCAACCTATTTCACCCTTTCTCATTGTTTTTAACGAATCAATCAATAAAGGAATCGTTGCATTAATGCGTATCTTTAGAAAAAAAGGTTAGTCATAATTTAATTCAAAACAAATTAGGTATTACGTATAGCATCTATATTTTGTTTTAGCTAACCTTGAAAATATTTTCAATCTCTTGATTTAAAAAGGAAAGAAATTTGCGCCTAAATGTATTTTATTTATTATTTAACAAAAAATGAAATGCCAATTAAATTAAATCTTTAGGCATTAAAATTTTTTAAAGAAGCAAAATATGTGGCTTAGATTTTCACCTAGGCATTATCAATATTCATTCTTTGCTTTGCCGCAGAAAATATAAAGAATCAACCAAAGAAAAGATAAGCAATCTACGTTTAATAAATCTGTGTTTTGCACCACACATGGAAAGAATAATTGACATAACAGGCAATAAAGATAAGAGAAGTAAACAGAGGATGACAACTATATTCCTTGAAGAGAGTAAAATTCTTAAGTAACACGTTTGGATGTGTTACCTCTAAATCTCATCCGCTGATTTTTATTAGGCTAAGAAGCATTTGGTAGAAAACCAGCCTCATATTTCACTCCATTCAAGATGAATGAGAGTGAGAACTGACAAAATTGGAAACTCCATGAGACTTGAAACAAGTGAAATTGTTTCATTGCGTAATTACTTTAGAAAATTATGGGAGGGGGGGGGGGGCAACGTGACAGCACTGCCAATTTTTTTCTTAGTTTCGGAGAGAAACTTAATTTCAAGCTTTCGGCTCTCTGCTTCCGGTTGTTAATCAAGGATGAAATTATCACTATGTGCTCTTTTATTCCGGCTTAGCGAATGATAGAACTAAACCTCAAAGTCTTCCTATTAAAGAGAAAAAAGTGAAAACTGTCATGATGAGAAGTTGCCACAGAGTGGAGGATCCAGGATAAAAATGGGGCTGGGATTAACCTGAATTCCTTCTTCTGAGCCATCTGAGAAAAGGGCATTGATGATTATTAATGGTTATCTTACATAGCATTGATAATAAATAGCATAATCTCACATAGGACTGAGCATTAACTCTCTCAGGTTCGAATGTTTTTCTGCAGATAAGAAAATTATGAATTTTGATTTATTGTAGTTTTTTGACGTCAGACAAGGAATAATACTGAATTTAATAATTACTTTTGAGATTTACCTGTAATTTAGACATGTATCATATAAGCTACATTCGATTGAAATGGTTTTAAAATAACTGCTTTTTATATATTCTGTATTCTTACATATTTATTTCTTAATAGCAGAATGCAAGTAGGGCTTAAAAAAGAAATATTTGCGTAAACGCGTCTAAAAATTAGAGGCGAGTCTTCAGTCCCCTAGCCCTCCTTCTCCTCCCCTCCTTGATCCACGCCTGCTGCCACGGAGCAGAGGTAATTATTAAGCAAGCAGAAGAAAAGGCAACTGTCTGAGAGGGTTTACGTTTGTAGCAATGATTGATTATATTTAATATTAAATGGTAAAAATAAAAAGACAGAGTATTTGAAGCGACATAAGAAAGTGGTACACTTAGTTGACGTAAAATATATGGAAGTGACAGAGTAGGAGTAGCTTTAAGAGGAGGCTACTAAGGATATAAAAACTAGGAGATCAGGAAGCCATCGTAGCTATTGGAAAACGAACGAAAATTACAAGGAGATAACATGATTATAACAAGGATTGAAATCATGGATCTCTTGTCTATAATTTGCAGGAGATAACAAGGATAAAATTATAATGAAAACGTGAGTTTGTTCCACCAGCCTTAGAGCAGATAATAAGGAGCAAAAGCTTGAATCTCTTATTCTTTGCATACGTTAATAACAAGGAAAATTTACATTGTTCTGAATTTTAATGGCAAAATCAAAAAAGGACAAGAAATTGTAAAAAGGAAATTACAGGAAGATAAAATTCTAATATCTTCACTCTTGCTTGCAAGTGATAAAGGTAGATAAGAAGGAGGGTAAGACTGAATCACTCCCAAATTATTGTGAGAAATAATAAGGAGATTAAGAGTAAGGTGAGTCCTAATCTTTTCCGCCTTTGTGGTAGGAGGAAATATGGAGATAGGAGTCAAAATATCAATTTATTCAATCTTCAATGTGGAAGATAAAAAAGATAACAAGGAGTTCAAGATTAAACCTCTGCTCTCAATATTGTGACAAATAACAATTAGCAAAGGGTAAAATTCTCCTCTGCTTCGTTTGCGAGAGATAATAAGGAGATAACAAGAAAAGTATCAATTTCTTCAATTTTAAATACGGAAGATATAAAAAGTTAACAAGGAGAGCTGAACTGAATATCTCCTCCCATGATTGCGGGAAATATCAATAACGTAGGGGGAAACATTCTTCAGCTTCGTTTGTAAGCATGATAAGATAAGAAACAGTATAAATGTTTATAATTTTTACTTTCCAGCTGTGGTATTGTCTGCCGGCCACATATCTATAAGTATATTGGTGTCAGGTATACTACATTCTGTTAGTTACTCTTACCATATCTTTGCTGATTTTTGGTTTGGGGCTCATCATACATGCATAAAACATTTTTTTGGTCTTTCTGCATATTCTAATGAAAACCCACTGCTAAAAAATATAATAGACTAAACTTATAATTTATCGTGGTAGGCGTGATTAGTCAACTTCATCACCACCTCCCTCCAAACCTAACTTAGTTGGATTATTTATAAGGGAGTCATCACAGACATTAGCCAAATATTTTCTTTTCCAATTGCTAATCTACCGATTTACTTGCCACCTTCAATTCTGGCCAGTGTATTCTTTACAGCAACAATTAATGGACAACATTACTGTTTGAAATCGCAATCTTATGTCATGCAACAACATATTTCTCTGTAAGCCAACGGGAAGATGACAACCAACACGATCTCAAAGTCTATGATCTTTAATCAGATAAGCACAATTCCATTCCATTTCTTTTCTCTATAAAATGGTGTTTAACAAAATATTTTTTGTAAGATAATGGACTACCGCAGCTTTGGTACTAATTTGTCTTCCTAATTAAAAGTTCGGGTGTTACTTTCTCAAAAGAAGAAAATGCACTGGCAGAGGGTTCGTAGGACACCGGCCACGGGCAACGCATTAATAAGGTTCTTCCTATAGAAGCCGAATGAAAATGTGGCCCTAAAACGAAGAAGACCCAAAGTTCACGTTATTCCTTCTCTCAGAATCACATTCTTGAATTATTTGTTTGAATATATTGACAAGATTTGAGGACCGAAAACAATGTACGATCTTGGATATCATATTAGAGCACTCGAGATTTCCGCTCCTTTTTCCAATTAATTATATTATTATTACTAGAGTTTCCTATAATTGTTGTCTAGCTCATTGTCTCTATTCAATAAATTACAAAATGTGCTGGTTTGCTATATGTACGTACCTACCTAACGCCCTCTTCATATGTGGACCTGCATATGCGCCGCCCCCCCTTGAAGAGATTTTGCACTTGAAATTTAGTAAACACCATCGAGACAGGTCGGGTCGTCTGACGCTGAAATAGGAGAGGTTATTAAAAATAATGGTATATAAAAGGCAAAACATGAGGCAAGATGGAACGATCATAGAATAATGTAATATACTGATTTCAAGAGGAAATCGAGATTAATAAACATGTTAAAGTGTTAGGAATGTAATTAGGAATTTTAAAATGGTGAGAAACACAAATGCCGGTGAAGTTAAATTAATTATTTATTGTTTTAAAAATATTAATGTCATTTTAGAAAAAAAAACATAAAAAATGTGTGTTTAAAGTTGTTTAAATTGTTCTCTATTTGCTTGAACATGTTCAAAGATAACTGCAGAGATGCTTAGGTATTTATCAACGTACAAAAATAGTATGTTGGGATGAACTACATGAACTCGTTGCAAGGCCAAGGTTCACAAAGTGTATAAATATTGCCTCATCTCGATTCCCTTAAAAAAACTAGGAGCCATTTCTTGACTTAATTGTTAAAGGAGATAAACAAAAAGATTCTCTATCGTAAAACCATGACCAATAGCAATGGCTTGATCATAAAAAAACAAAACAAACCCTACTCCTAGACAACTGCAACAGCAGAAAGTTATGCTTTACATTTTTGGCTATGTGAAAGTTGTTCCTTAAGAGAAGCTCAATAATAGGAAAACCATTACTGCAGATATATTTCTTTTAAATTTGCGATGTTTAAATTAAGCTCTAGAACAAAAGCGTCCCTTCACTATTCAAACAAAACGGTGTCCTTCCTTTTTAAGACAATGAACGCCCACACAGGACTCGCTCGAACAAATCAAATTTATTGCCTTAGGTTGGGATCTTCTACCTCATCTTCTATATTGACTACACCTTAAACCATTTGATTACAATTAATTTAAGTCATTACATCACTTTAATGGCAAGGTTTACTCCCATATAAAGGAGAGAATAAATAAGATCAAATAATACATTTCATTAAGACCGAATGTTTCTAAAAGAATATTATTAGTGGTTATTTAGAAGATGTGAGAATATTATCAATAGTAATAGTAACAAAATTGTTAAATTAATGCATTGATTGTATTTTCTCTTAATTAGCTTTGGAATAACAGTGGTTAGAGTAATGGTTGTAATAATTAAATATGAAATTACTCGCAGACCACCCTAGTATATTGAAATTCATTCAAAATATCAGTAATAAAATCATGTTAAAATAAATGAAAAAAATGAAATAACCGGGAGGAAATGATTGGAATTTTAGAAGACAACAATGTAGGAGAATAAAAGGGAAACAGAAAAAGTATGAATGAAAAGAAATTGAAGAATTCTATAAAGAACTCCTATAATAATGGTTATCAGATACCATATAACCAACACCTTTTCAATAAATGAGAAAAATTATTAACACGAAAGTAGTACAAACAAATCTATGCACTCATTTTATCTTCACTACATGTATATTTAAATCGCAAAGGATATAGTCAAAGTATTTGCCAGTTCAAATACACCGAACAGAAAGTTTAAAACTGAATCAAAAATTAAGTCTAAATCCAAAATCAATTTTAGAAAACGTAAAACGACAAATTTTACGAAGAATGTCTAGAATCATTAATGAGAT
This sequence comes from Ceratothoa steindachneri, assembly GCA_963969495.1. Classification (NCBI taxonomy): domain Eukaryota; kingdom Metazoa; phylum Arthropoda; class Malacostraca; order Isopoda; family Cymothoidae; genus Ceratothoa; species Ceratothoa steindachneri. Next base: position 148,282,691 of record OZ018317.1, on the reverse strand, counting down.
TCTTGTATCTATAGACAAATATGGATACTGAATGTATAATAAGAAATTTTTGTTTGAAGTGAAATTAAGCTGGAAAAAACTGTCAGAGGATTCGATGAAAATTAACCACCCAAAATAATAAAATGAACATATTTACAGAAAAAGTTACGATACATACTAGGGGTGATTAATAGGAGGAACCCTTAGGTAGAAGGTCATTAGTTACACATTGAGGTCAATATTTTTAATGCTTATATAGGAAATTTGAAGACCATAACTTTTGTTTTTTTCTGTTGCAGAAAAGTGAATCTGAAAAGGTCAACAATTTAAAAGATGGAAAAATAGTCCATCCTTCAGTCAAAGGCTACCTACTTTTTAACGGCTTAGCACCTAATGAGATCCACGAGGACACGGAAGCTACAATAAGGAGAATTATTTTTACTACAGTATAATTAAGAAATTGTTATTTGAATTCAAACGATAAAAGGAAAGTGTGACAGCATCACCACCGATGAAAACTGACAAAATCCCTGACATGGCAATCAAAGACTGAGGGTTAGCAGAGCGTTTTACTACAAGAAATTTTGGTATTTCATTGTAACGCGTCCATGTAGGCAACCACAATTATTTCCAAATGAAGAAGAGTTCAGCTCGGTTGGTTCCAACGAGAGACAAAAGAATAGACAAAACAATGGAAACTTCAAGGACTTCAAGCCCCAAGAACTCCGAGAGAGTGAGCTCGGCGGGGAAATGTGATGATCTCAATTTGAAGAGATAAAGAAGGGTAATGCTGAAGGAAATTACATATCAATCTATCACAGTGGTCCATTCCATTAGTTTCTTTAGGGCATCTAAGGAAAAAAATAAGTAACATATTAATATAAAACTAACAACAGGGTCGCTTTCCAGCAAGACACTATCCTGCCTCACAAATCAGCGATGGCATATGGCTTTATTCTTGTCAAACATCCGACCTAGTCACCTAATTTGGTACCCTCAGGCACTGTTTCCTAAATTGAAAAAGATCACAGCGGGCGCAAATTAGCCCCTAAAGAATATGTCATTCAAGTTGTGGTTCTCTATTTAGATTTTAGAGTACTGGGTGCCTAGCTACTAAAAAGAAGCGATCCCTATAATGCATTTTCGCAGGACTAAGTTTATAAGTGTACTAGCTTAGTGTACAAGCTCATTATTATTAATCAAAACAAAAGCTTGGAGAAAGAACTACTTTTCTTTTCACAAATGCGGGACTAGTTTTAGAATATGACGCTCCAGCTGAAAGATGGAGCGTGATTGTCCGAAATTAGTCATTGGCGTATAATCTTGCGAGGGAACTATGCTGAAAAATAACTGTATCACTTTGTCTGAAAAAACTTTTCTTACTTCAGGTTAAAAAGATATTAAGCAGCTTTCCTTCAATTCAAAACTGTTAAAATAAGAAATATGAAAATTCCTCATTGGCAAGAGTATCATAGCAAACTCTAGCACTGAACCATAATTTGTGCAAAATAATTTGGGAGACCTTCTCGCTCAGGATACATGTTAAGGTCAAAAACGGGAAAAAGTGAGCTCGTCGATTTTTATTCCACGCTTAAAAGATTAAAATAAAAAGACACCAGCTCACTAGTGCCCTTTTTTACCTTTAAATATATATATATATATATATATATATATATATATATATATATAAAGGAAAGGTAACAAGTATTTGCGAGCAAAAAATTATATCCCACCGATCTAAAGAGTTGATTGTTGATTGGATGTACGATGATGGTTTGACAGAACGATTCAAATCACCATCACTTCTGAATGCTATTACAGTTTTTCTTTAAAAAATATTTATATATGCACTCCTAATGAGTGGTGGAGTTTTATGAATATTACATGATAAGACTATGAATGCATTTTACATTTTTTAAAGAGATATAGCATCTCTTTACTATTCGAAGCAAACCGCATAAATAACAACCTCTTAAAGTTTCTTAGAGAAGCTTTGGATTAATTAAATATTTTTTGTGAATCTAAGTTCTTGAAAGTCTATTTTTCTGTTCCCTCATTTATGTGTAAATTGACTAATTCGCACACATTACAAGTGGGGCCAGAATAGGAAGAACAACGAATAATTCGAATGCAAAACCAGTTCTGACTGAGTTTAAATTCCCTTTCATAAATTTGTTTATTACGAATACTATTGTTTGTTGTCCTTCAAGGCGAAGATGTCGCCGGTTTAATGAGATAAAAATGAGACAAGATCAGATTTCTCATCAGTCACTTCATTGCTGAATGCTCTCATTTTACGTTGCAATGCTAGGATAATATTATCTAATTATTTTACTCATTTTCTCAATTTGGAGGAGAATGAATAGGATACAAATTACCATAAATGATGCAATAATTCCTCTTACAAAGGGAAAAAGCAAACTTTAATCTCCACATTTCATTTAAATTCTGAACACAATAAAAAGGCAAAGTTAAATGGTGCGCAGTGATGGTGCATTGCAGTTTACCTTACTATTAAAAGATAGGAATAGGGTGCCCTCCGTCACCTGTTTAGCGGGGATGAGGAGCGCCCGCCATACGTGCCCAATAGAGTGTGAAGATAGTTCCTCAATGTGATACTGACCACAAACTCAATAAAGTTCGAAAGTACATGGAACTTGTGTTTCCTCTTTCCTTTGGGACAGTCTAATATTTATCGCCTTCCTCCATTACTACTCTGTGAAATACATATACTAATATATGATATACACATCTAAGGCTCAGATAGGCGTGTGATTTCTCGAAAAATGAGATATTCCAAAGATTCAAAGAAAGCTAAGTGAGAAGAAAATGGATTGCATGTTGTCTATCCACTGTGTCCGCCTAGAGTCACTAAACAAGAATGGATTATGCCTGCGTTCCACTACATCAAACATACAGAGCAATCTAATCTCAACTCTGGTCAGACCACTCCACTATACTACAACAATATAAACGCAGAAACCTTCCTCCAACACCAACATACACCAGATGCAGCCAAAGTCCAGACAACATCAAACACTGATTATAGACTTCCTAAACCTTACACAAACCCGCATTAATATCTTCAATCTTATAAACCTCTGGACATACCCAGGAAGCATTGCCACCTATCTTGGGCAGCCCATCCCGAATAAGCGAGATAGGAGGCAGGACAAGGAAAAAGTTGACTAATATCAGCGTGTTTGTGTCAGTAGTTATAATCTGCTCACCGCTAGAATGCTTTTTATTTTGTTCGATAGGCTTTTGTCTTGACTACACATACACGATTTTGATTCGATCGTTTTTATTCTCAATCCTCAATTAAGCGACAAACTTATCGGATTAAAATTCACCTTTTGCCTTCCGGTGATATCTCACGGTTTTGCCAGCTTGTTCTGACTTTATATTATACCTAATTTAAACAAGAAATCTAGTCCATGAGGTGGGGGTGGGAAATCCGAACACATCAAAACTCTAGAGTTACCGGGAGAAATTGAGACCACAGATTTGAATCTTCATATTAATGGGATATTGAAATGCATTTTATTTAATTTTAACTCCATTTATTTAATTAAAATATTAATCAACCAGCCATGGCTTCGCCACTAAGATTAAAATTTAAAATCTAAAAAAAAGCAGCCATGGTTAAATTTTTAGAAATTTTCTGAACTTTGTCAATTATAATAATTTTAAAAAGGAACTCTAAACTAAACTTCCCCTCTTCTATAATTATAGAAGATATATAAAAATAAATTTTCTGAATTTCACTATTCGTAATTCTTTGGGTTTTAAAAAATTAACAAAATTTCGATACTTATATTTCTTTCTGAACTTTACCATTTTGTTTTTTTATATTATAAAAGAATTATTAGAAATAACTTTGATAAAATACACAAGTCATAACTAAACTAAGATAAAATTATTATTCGAATAATTAAAAAAATTCTCTTCTTAAATTATAGAGTTAGTAATGATGATGATGATGATAAATAACTTTAATAAAAATTTTAAATATACCTACCTAAAATTGCTTTTATATACTAAAAAATAAAAAACATCCATCACTTAATTTTAATACATTTTCTGAACTTCACGATTTGAAAAAAACGCAAAAAATATGTCATTTGTCCTCTAAGGAAAAAAAACCTTTATTAATTTTGCACATATCTTCAAAAATCCCGTTATACAAATTTTAGAGTTACTGATGATGATGATAAGCTCATCGGACAAAAAGTTACTCACTTCTAACCATAGTTAGAGCCTTTAGCACACCAGTTTACTCCATATGTTCATGCTATGGAATTCCCTGTGTAATGTTCTTCTGAAATGGTTGGTGAAGGACCAAAATTGACGTTTTGTAGCAATTCCTGTTAGAATCAAATTCGATTTGCAATTACAAGCCTGGAGATTCTACGACGGCCCCTGTCTGTCTTTAATTTTCTTCCGTAGGCCATTGCTTGTAAATCCGGATGACCGTACTCGTTGAAACACTGCCAAATTCTGCCACCTGCTTCACATGATGATCTTTGTCAAGCCAAATGCAATCACAACTTTGTGACATTCCATGACCTCGATTTATCTGTCCATTTTAATTAGAGCTGATTTGCTATCTACAGATCTTCACGCCGTCCCCAACACAAATAAAGCCTAACTAACGTTTCGACGTAAACTAAGCTACGCCTTTCGGTTGCCTAAGGTTCCTACACGATTAAGATGCTAAATTTTGTTTTTGCTCCCTAGGTAACTAGGGAGAAATTCACTCAATGTATTATCTTAAAAGTTTCGCCAATTTGAGTACTTTCATATATGATACGTTGTTCCCTGAAGTGGTTGGTGTCACTAATTTTCATTAAAGACACCATATACCATACCCTTAAAAAAAAGTCTAGTGGGTAAGTTCTGGTATACGATAAGACCATTGTGATATTTACCTATCTGGCCAGAATATACGATATTTAGGAACATCCTGTAGAGTACAATTCTGCCAATTTTTTATAATCTGCATTTTCTATTACCGTTGAATTTGTAAAATCAATATTATATGTCAATTAATAATTTGCAATTCACATTTGAGGCAGAAAGCTTCTTGGAGAGTAGGGTATTGCATTATGACCTATTGGAAAAGATAAGGCAGAAACAAGGTTGAAAACTCTTATTCTAGCCTCACTTATAAAATACAGAGTTTACCTCACAAACTTAATGGTCTCTGCTTTTTACGCCTTAATGGAACGAAGGTATGACTTCATATAAAACTTTACATTTTATTACAACACATTATTAAAGACAAGGACATTCGCCTGATTACGACCAATTAAAAGGGTTATAAACAAAGTAGTTCTGTTTCGCCCCAAGGATCTTTTTTTCTTTTGGCAGGGTCTCCCTAAACTCTGGAAAGAGAAAATATCACAATCTTCTCGTCGTTCACCAGACCTTATCCCCCTTCACTTCTTTTTCTGGGCTATGCTAAAGAAGAAGGTTGACCTCAATGAAAATAAAAGATACGAGAGACCTGAGGTAACGCATCATAAATAAATTTGCTCAAATTTACAGAAATTTAGAATTATTATAAGCATCGGTTTCATTAGTTGAATCTCGCAAAGCGCATCGACTTCGCATCCCCAATGGCGGAAAATGTTATTAATATTTAAATTAAATAAAGTATAGTATAATTTTTTAAGGGGAATATGCAGTTTTCAATGTGTTCTAGAATTTAAGGAGGCCCTCCAGTACTGATCTTCTGCAATCTTCTGAGGAAATGCAGGTTGGGAATTGATGGCCCTGTGGTAGATTTCACTTCAGAGATTTGGCTTATAAAGGAGGTTTAAAAATTCCCTCTTAATTAAAGTGAGATAGAGGGTTTATAGAGTCACACCCGAAATCAAGAACTCACTGTATCCTTTTATTCCTATCATTAATGTACAGTTGCTCAAATTAGTCCTCACATTTTTCACCATGTTTTGGACAAAGGTAAGTGTCACACACGTAATATCTGATAATTTGCCTTTATTTTCTGAAGAAGGGCTGTGACGTGATATCGTGGGAACTACGTTCGCTTAATTGAGGCTGACACATCATCCAAAGGAATTCTAGAATTTTCGTTCACCTTGATCGGCCAGTTTCCCTCCTAATTATTATATTGAATATTAAATTGGATTAAGATTATTACGATTTTGTCATGAAAGAAAGTAATATTATATTTAGAGTTAAGAACTTTTATTGTATGTTGATGTAGCATTGGAATTTTGAACGATCCATATTTGTTAGTGTTCCGTGGAATTCAATGTCGAGGCCTTCATTCTTTACAGAAGACAGATCATTTTTTTGTGCTTGGAAAAGAAAGTTGTGTTCAGAAGCAGAGTGGATTTCGTGCATTTAATTTCAGGTTTCGTGCGTCTCGGAAGGCTATTGTAATTTAAGGCCATCCTGATTTAAGGTTACCGTGAGTTAGGGTTACTGTGAGTTAGGGTTACTGTGAGGTAGGGTTACTGTGAGTTAAGGTTACTGTGAGTTAAGGTTACTGTGAGTTAAGGTTACCGTGAGTTAAGGTTACCGTGAGTTAAGGTTACCGTGAGTTAAGGTTACCGTGAGTTAAGGTTACCGTGAGTTAAGGTTACCGTGAGTTAAGGTTACCGTGAGTTAAGGTTACCGTGAGTTAAGGTTACCGTGAGTTAAGGTTACCGTGAGTTAAGGTTACCGTGAGTTAAGGTTACCGTGAGTTAAGGTTACCGTGAGTTAAGGTTACCGTGAGTAAAGGTTACCGTGAGTAAAGGTTACCGTGAGTAAAGGTTACCGTGAGTAAAGGTTACCGTGAGTAAAGGTTACCGTGAGTAAAGGTTACCGTGAGTAAAGGTTACCGTGAGTAAAGGTTACCGTGAGTAAAGGTTACCGTGAGTAAAGGTTACCGTGAGTAAAGGTTACCGTGAGTAAAGGTTACCGTGAGTAAAGGTTACTGAGAGTAAAGGTTAGCCTTTAGGTAAAGGTTGCCCCTTGAGGTAAAGGTTGCCCCTTGAGTTAAAGGTTGCCCCTTGAGTTAAAGGTTGCCCCTTGAGTTAAAGGTTGCCCCGTGAGTTAAAGGTTGCCCCTTGAGGTGAAGGTTGCCCCTTGAGTTAAAGGTTGCCCCTTGAGGTGAAGGTTGCCCCTTGAGGTGAAGGTTGCCCCTTGAGTTAAAGGTTGCCCCTCGAGTTAAAGGTTGCCCCTCGAGTTAAAGGTTGCCCCTCGAGTTAAAGGTTGCCCCTCGAGTTAAAGGTTGCCCCTCGAGTTAAAGGTTGCCACTCGAGTTAAAGGTTGCCCCTCGAGTTGAAGGTTGCCCCTCGAGTTAGAAGGTTGCCCCTCGAGTTAGAGGGTTGCCCCTCGCGTTGAGGGTTGCCCATCGAGTTGAGGGTTGCCCCTCGAGTTGAGGGTTGCCCCTCGAGTTGAGGGTTGCCCCTCGAGTTGAGGGTTGCTTCTCGAGTTGAGGGTTGCTCCTCGAGTTGAGGGTTGCTCCTCGAGTTGAGGGTTGCTCCTCGAGTTGAGGGTTGCTCCTCGAGTTGAGGGTTGCTCCTCGAGTTGAGGGTTGCTCCTCGAGTTGAGGGTTGCTCTTCGAGTTGAGGGTTGCTCCTCGAGTTGAGGGTTGCTCCTCGAGTTGAGGGTTGCTCCTCGAGTTGAGGGTTGCTCCTCGAGTTAAGGGTTGCTCCTGAGTTAAGGGGGCCCCTGAGTTAAGTTTATTGTGATTGATTGACTTAGTGTAAGACAACCGGGAGAGTTTTACCCCTTTTTATTTTAATGCGGGTTTACCGTAAGTGTTGTGCCTCTCGTGCATCTTTGGTAGGACAACCATGTGTGGTCTCCTTGTTTTTGTGTGGCCCATACTAGGCCTGATATTGGTGGTCGTGGGTCGCCCTTTATTTTTGTACGCGTAGGTACATTGTAGTTACGTTACCGGTGAATGCTTCCCTCTGTGGCTCAACCTCCTTTCTCGGTGGTGTCATATATAGGAATATTATACGTGCGTTATTTTTGTGTACATATTTGTTCTTGTGTCTTCCATACTCTAAATATTTTTTTACATATTACAAAAGGCAATTACTTAGCTAGACCTATCAAAGTTGTAATTAATTTTTAGGTTCTTTGTATGATAATTTAGTCTTTGAATATATCGGCATTTTCAAGTCGATTCATCTATCAAACATTGGCTATAAACTTTTGGGGTTAAAGAATTTGGGCATATCACCTGAAAGTAAGTAAGTAAGTGAAAGTAAGTTAATTATGATATAATTATTTATGTTCTCTAAACCCTGAATAGTTTGGGACAACTGCCGCAAATCTTTTCTGGGCTCTGTTGCCAAGTAATATTATTTTTTTTTCTAACACGTTAGGTTGGAAAAATAATGAGAATACAATAAAACAATATTAATACGAATAATAGGATATCTATAATAAAAAAATAAATATATAAAGTTAATTCACCTGGAAAAAGGAAATATTGGCGGCAATTTGGTAACCCTAGTTTAAAAGGCCTTTTCCAAATGTTTCGACTGCATGTTTGAAATACCGCAATAACGCAAAGATTTCCACTAAATTTCATTTATTCTAATGGTAAATGTCATTTATAGTTTACTTATAACTAAATATACCACAAACACTCCGCTACTTATTAAATAATATATTAAATTATCACTGAACGAAATTCAGCGTAGTGTGAACTGACTAATCTTGACATATTGAAAAGCTCGTATCCTCTCCCACTGACAAACCTCTCTCCTTATCGATACTGATTTCGTCTGAACCTTACACGTATTAAGCATTGATGTAATTTTAAGCTCGACATAGCATAATTTCAATTACTCATACACTTATTATTTTTTGTTCAACTTCTAGTTTTTTAATACTGTAAATCATCGAATTGAATTCCCTGTTAGTGCCAATCTCTGGATTTATATTTATTTCTAAAAAATGGTTAGGTTAGAGAATTTGAAAATATAACTTTTCTCGAGGAGTACAAAAAGGAGACTAATTAATGCGTCCGGAATCGGACGAACTCGACACTTCTCTAATCCCAGTTTTCAATGAGGGAAGGGTGTCTTTACAAATGGTTCTTCACTACCTTCTTGCTAGAGATACCCTCGCTGGTTTTACTTTAAATTTAATTAAAACTATACTTAGGAAATGATCAATTTTTTTATCTTAAGGCTTTCAACGCTTTCTCTCACGACGTCGTTTAGCCTGTATCAACGCAAAACTTGAATAATATTTTATTTGTATCATTGAAATATCTTATTAATTTACTAATTACAAATTTGATAATTTCTTAAATATAGTTTTAATTTAATTTGAAATGAACAGAATTTGAAGTGAGCAGAACTAAAGGTCCTCATCAATATGTTTTCAAAGAGAATAGATCGACTCTGGACATTCAGGGTGTCGTAAATTTAAATATCTATTTGAAATATATAGTCTCGCCGAGATCACAGGGGTCAGAGACTCTCATTGTCGCAAAACATCCAATCCAAGCCTCCAAGCACCCGAGTTACCAAGCTCCCGGCTGTATATGTTTTCGGAGCAGAAGAGAGTGGTTATAAAATAACTATAGTAAGGTACCACATGGCATTTCTTTCTATAAGATATGTAAAAATCACCCCCCCTCCCTGCTCCGTAGACTTATCAGGCAGTTTTAACCCCCGCGACTGTTGCTATGGGCGTTGGTTCATGAGAGTTTGGATGCTTGGGCGACAGCAACAGTCTTTGACTAAATGTGATCCTCGCGAGACTAAATAAATCAGTGAATAGTAACTTTCGGACACCCAGTATGATCATAATATTACAAGGCAATACTACGTCTAAATGATAATCAATTTTTAAAAATCTTAAACTATTTCATCTGCTTTGATATTTTTTCTTCCCTTATCTTTTCCTTCAATCTGATCTGCTCTCCGACCATTCTTTGACTGTCTTCGACAGAATATTCCACCGTTCACTGATCTGTAATCCTGTCGTGGTACAACCACTGTATAGCATACACTACTCCTATATTATGTGGAAGGGGTGACTCAATCACCTACTGCAGCGGGAACCGTTGAAGGACGGTTTGCAAGGAATAACGACCGACTAGGAGGTCAGACTTGAGGCGTTGGATTTCAAATCCTTAATAATCAAACAGAGTGCAGAAATAGTTGGCGAGATTTACTTGAAAAGGCATAGTATCGTTCAAGGTTAGTTAAAGATGTAACAACAAAAATATAATTTTATTTACACACATCAAAATAAGAATAATAATGGGCAAAGGAGAATTATTTAAATAGAAAGACTCTTGATAATTATTATGAGAATGGATTCTCAAATGGAATTAATTGATTAATGTAACTAAGCTCAGATCAAACGGGAGAACTTGAAAATACTAATAATGGAGAAGCTTTCAGTTTTACGGGTCAAAGACTTCGAAGAAGGTCCTTATTCCGATGAGGGTGGGTGGGGAACGATCCGAATAAGGCAAGTGGGACACGATCCAAAACAACCTACTATGAAAGATAACCAAACTTCTAAGATGATGTTCGACAGGGAATGTGGGAATTCTCGTAATTCCACTAAAAGAAGAATCTTCTTTCCTCGAAGGTAATCGATAGAGATTTTCTTCGGTTCGATTAAACGAAGGAAGAATGTCGAGCAAATTTAAAAGCTTGCCGTTCGCCGAAGCTGCTGTCTGACGAACGCTCACGGGAGGAGATGATGAGGACATGCTTAACGAGTGGGCTTGACTCTTCGAACTACAGAATAGCCCGATTATTTGTATGTCCGATTGTGGAGGGGAAGGGAGAGTTTGAAGAAAGAAATCACAAGCTCCAGAAATCTTAATCTGGAGGCGGAGTCGATTCATCATTTAGCAGCGATGCCGCAAGATTCGGAAATATTTTCACAACGTGCTAAGGAGTCGAAACTTCGAAATGTTCGAACAAAAATGACGTCGTCCATGGCAAAATACCATAGCTCGTGGTCTCCGATAAATTAGGGGGGGCAGAGGTTGTTCTTTTACACCTCTTCCTTCCATACGATGGAACTTCTTTGAGAGAGAGGGAAGAACAAGGGGCATTGTAAATTTGGATAGGAATTATTATTAAGGCGACAGCCTGATTATAAAAACAGGGTGCCTGACCTGTATTCGACAGGCATACAAAAACGCTATGATATTGATCTAAGCAAAAATTAATGTAAATGGTTAGACGAAAAAATTGCATTTAAATTAAATAACAAAATTATTACTTTGTCTAAAATGATAGTGGAACAACAACAACAAAAGAGACTATAATAAATAACTATCTACAAGGACCATTGATTAATATACAGAGTTAAAAAAAGAAAATAATATATACATGATTAGCTGAAGGGTTTACAGGCGACCTATGATTTGGTGGATTATCCAGCATTCTCGGTTAATGGATTCCGGCTAAGATTATCAGCTATACAATTTTCGGTACCACGTATATACCAAACTTTGAAGTGATATTGTTGGAGTATCAAAAGACATCACATTATACGTCCGTTCTTGCTCTTAGTATTTTGGAGGTACGACAAAGGGCGATAGTCAGTCTCGACAATAAACTCTTTCCCTATTGAATACATGATGAACTTAGTAATAATCCATACTATTTCTAAAGCTTCCCGTTCTATTGCCGAGTATTTACGTACACGAGGCAGTAGCGTTCGGCTCGCGTAAGCCACCCGGTGGCTTTCACCTTCGTCGGAGTATTGGAGCAGCACGCATCGAATTCATTCGTCACTCGTATCCGTCCTGATGCCGAAGTCTTTAGAGGGATTGGGGAGCCTCAAAATGGGGGCGGAGGCTACCTTGTCCTTGCGCTGCTGGAATCTTGAAGTAGCTTCGGGATTCCATGAAATGGAATCTGGGGATCTCTTCTGGAGTAAGACACTTAAGCGGGTGGGAATAGACGCGAAGTTATGGGTATATTTACGGTGAAGGGGGACGATCTCATAAATGACCTCAGCTGTTTCTTCGTATAGGGAAGGGGCATCTTGACAATGGCTGACTTTTTCGTCATGCGGGCACCATCGGATTTTTCGAGTGAACAAGCTCTTGAGTAGTAGGGACGATGTTATGCTCAAATTGACTGGACCAACCGGGGGTCTCAGAGATGACATTTTTAAATCCATTTTGCAACAGCTGCAGCAGACTCTTTTGAAAAGGTGCTAGCCTGGGGAAGACATCTAGTACGGGGATGATGATTTCAGTGGTCCAGGTAACGATGAGATAGTGTAATTACCCTCTTGTTCAATGCTTACTACTTGCACCACATTGAGCGGGTCAGCGGGTTACACAGTTTCCAAGGGGAACTCTTCATCGCGGGCCACAATACTGTTGATTCCAGCACGGTGGTGATATTTTTTTAACATTGATGGGGAAAACCTTATCTTCTGAGGGGGTTTGAATCACGCACTCCACTGGTTCCTTTCTCTAGAACGAAAAAGGGGCCCATTCCACGGCTCAGGAGTTTGTTGCATTCCTTGGGAAGTAGCAACAGCACCTTCTCGCTAGGATTAAATCTATTTTCCTTCCCCTTTAAATCGAAATATGTTTGATCTCCTTCAAATTTACCTCAGCATTTTGGTACGCGATGTCGGCATATATCTCAAGGCACTTTCGGAGGTCTTGGAGATACTAATAGGAAGATTGGATTTTGTTATCCAGACGGGGATTGGTGAAAAGTTCCTTTAAAATAGCAAGGGGACCTCGAACATTACGGCCTACAATAATTTGAAATGAGCGAATCCTAGGGTCCTATGTGGAATTTCACGACACGCAAACATTGCCACGGGTAAAAAGCGGTGCTATTCTCGGGGCTGATCAATACAAAATCTTCTGAGGATTGCTTTTAATGTACCATTTAGGTTTCGGAAACTCCGTTTGTGGCTAGGTGTTATGGGGTAGTAAACAGTGGTTTTATAATAAGGAGCTTTCCGACATACTCCATAAGCTCAGAGGTAAATTGTCTTTCTCGATCCGACAATCCCTTTTAATCAATTCCTACCGTAGAAAAAAATGGAAATGAGGACTTCGGCACACGAAACGCTATCAATGAACTTAATGGAACTGCCTCAGGGAAATGGTAGCAAAGTCTAAAAAGGTGAGGACGAAACTGTGTCCTTCACTAGATGGGAGATGAATTGGGCTAACAAGATCAATGGTCACACGATAAAAGTTTTCAAGATGACCGGGCTTTTCTAAAGGGGTGCTGGCTTGACGCGCCCGTTTGCAGATGTCCTTTGGCAGGAATCGCATGATTTGCAGTACTTTCCAATACCTCTGGCCGCACCTGGCCAATGTAAATACTTATAAACCCGCTGAGAGGTTTTAATATTAGTAAATGACCGAAGAATTCACTATTGTCAGAAATCTATAGGATTTGAGAGCGGAGAATACACAAGGTGTGTGTTTCAGGTTCGGTTCCGTCGGAACATTTACGATGTAACAGCTTATCCTTGATAAAGTCTATGATGCCTTTTCCACCACGGCAAGACTCTTGCTCCTGGTCCTTGCTTTCTCTCAAAGGAGGAGAAGAGTTGCGCACCCCTGTTGGGCGTAGGCAGAATCCTCGTTCTGGAGGGTCTTAATCTTCGGGATCGACGTGGTTTTCTAAAGGAACGGGTTCGAGGAAATCCTTGGCGGCCTGGTAGGCACGGGTTACCAAGGGCTGTGCTACCGCTTACTTCTAACCTGGGGGCTCTGACCAATCGGTACAGAGCAAAAATTGATTGGGGCTGCTACCACTTCGACCCAACCAGTTAAATATTTACATACGATGTGGCATTTTACAATAGGGAAACGATTCGCTCGGCCGAGGTAATCATGGACCCAAGAAAACGTTTAATGGTCATGACCGACTGAGGGAAGTAAATTCTCGGATACCACAATGCATGTGCACCCAGTGAAGGTACAAGGGTGGACACACAGCATCCGTTCACGGCTCCATTTTCACATTTTAAGCCACCGGGGAAGCTTTTATTGAAGAGAAATTTTACTTGGTGACCGGATTTGTTGGTCGACGAGAGAGACGTAGTGATATCTTGAAGAGACGAAGGAGGAGCAGGAGTAGCACTAACCTGGTGTACCTGATGGGAGGACACGCCTCTAAATTCAGAATTTTGAGGGCTGTTCGTGAGTACATAACCTTCGATTCCGCACGTGAAACAGATTATCTGCCTTCTGGGGAATAACAGCGCGGGGGGAGTGGTAATTATGGGCTTAATGTCTCTTGGTTCCGAAGGAGGGTGGTTCCTGGGTTTCTAGGAGCCTTATACCTTCACGAATTTAGGGGTATATTCGTGGAGGGGGCCTGGAATTATTAATCTAAAACTTACGGGGGGACGGGGGGCTCCTTATTAATCTTGGGATACAAGTTATAGCTACTTGCATAAACATCAGACTCTTCTAGGCATCCTTTGAACGTAAAGCAGCGCTTTTCATTAACAAAGACACGGATTTTGGGGGTAAGGAAGCTAAGAGGTGATCTATTAAGACTGAGTCCAGAAGGGACTCGTACTTATGGGGGACGTTACACGTATCTAATCAAAATTGGTGTTTCTTAAGGGTGTACCCAAAATGGCGAAAGGTCTGTTCAAGGCGGATTTTTTCGTGAAGAAAACGGGCACGATAGAGGTCTGGGGTCATATTTACGGCAGCTAAGAGTTCAAGGTAGGGTAGTTTACAGTATACTCTGATGGAAGCGAAATGAATATGTCTCTCAACTATGAGTTTAGGAGAGGGAGCAATTTGGCGACACCATCTACTTCGATGGCCCAATTGTTGATTTCAAAAATCTTATAGAAATGCGTAAGATATGATCCAAAATCTTCTCCTTTTTTAAAGACAGGTAATCTTACTGATTGGGTCTGTGGAGTTTCGGTCCGGTAGTTAATTGACATTGACTCAAATTGATGACGGCTTAATTCTATTTCATGCTGCCTTATTCTCTAACGCTCTTGCATTTCTGCTCTTTTCTCTTCTTTTTATCTTAGTTCTTTTTCTCTTCTCTCTTCAGCTTCAAGTATTTCTTTTTTCTGCGCTCTTAGTTCTTGTTCTTGCGCACTTCTCTCTTCTCTTTCATTTCTCTCCTGTTTTTGAATATAAGTTAATATTTATTGGCCTGACAGTCCCAACGACTCTACTTGACTCTTGAAACGGTCAAACGAAGAAGACATCATGTTGGTTTACTAACGTGAACAGGGCTAATGACCATACGAAATTACTCGGCAATATACGTGAAGCCATACTTTTCCCAAACATAAATATTCAAAGATTATTACACGAAAAGAACACTAAAACTCTTCCTACATGGTTAGGTTGGTTAAGCATTCTAATCCGGCTGAGGATTAAGTCAAATATTCCAGTAAATAGAAAACATAAACACACAGAACAGGTCCCAACTAATAATATAAATTTAAATAGTTAATAGACTAAAGTTCCACTGATCTAGAACTACCTCACCGTACTACGGCCTAAATAGAAAAATAAGAAAACTTTAATAATGAGAGGGAACTACTAAACTCAAAGAAGATGTAAATAAAATAAACTGATTTACTATGTTATAGACCTCACACATTAGATACCAGTTTTTTATAATATAGAAGTAATATATCTAATATATGTCGTGGTACAACCCCTTTATACCTTACACTACTCTTATATTATTTGGAGAGTGACTTAATCAACTACTGCAACGCGAACCGTTGAAGGACTGTTCGCAGGGATTAACGACAGACTAGGTCACCCTTGGGGCGTTGTGTATCAAATCCTTAGTAATCAAACAGAGTGCATAAAATAGTTAGCAAAATTTACTTGAATAGTCCGAGAGAATCGTTCAAGGTTAGTTAAAGATGTAACAACAAAAATATAATTTTATTTACACAGATCAAAATTAGAATAATAATAGGCAAAGGGAAATTATTTAAATTAAAAGAGTTTTTTGATAATTATTATAAGAATGGTTACTCAAATGGAATAAATAGATTAATGTAACTAGGCTCAGATCAAAAGGGGAACTTGAAAATACTAATAATGGATGAGCTTTTAGACTTACGGGTCGATAACTTCAAGGAAGGTCCTTCTTGCGATGATGCGAGTAGGGAAATCCGAATGAGGCAGGTGAGGTACGATCCGAAACGACTATCCGATGAAGATAGCCCAATTTCAAAGATGATGTTCGACAGGGAATGTGGAAATTCTCGTAATTCCACTCAAAGAAGAATCTTCTTTCCTCAAAGATAATCGATAGAGATTTTCTTCGGTTTGATTAAAATAAGGAAGTCTGTGGCGAAAATTCTAAGGCTTGCCTTCACATAAGCTAAAAATTGAGTTGGGTAGAATCACGGCTGAAGAAGGCTGCTGTCTGACGAATGCTCACGGGACGAGACGATAATGACGGCCTTGAGGTACGGGCTGGACTCTTCGAACTACAGAATAGCCCGATTATTTATATGGTCGATTGTGGAGGGAAAGGGGGAGTTTGGAGAAATGAGTCACAAGCTCCAGACATCTTAGTCCCGAGGCGGGGTTGATTCATCATTTAGCAGCGAGGTGCGAGACAGCGCGGCTCTTTTTCACCTCGTTACCCGGGGAGGATGGGTGCTTTGGACGAGTTCGCAGGATTGAGAAATATTTTGCAAACGTGCTCAGATGTTGATAATTCGAGAATGTTCTAACAGGAAATGACGTCGTCCATGGCGCAATACCATAGCACGTGGTCTCTGATAAATTGGGAGGGGTGGGGGTGAGAGGTTGTTCTTTTAAAGCATAGATAGGACAGGCTTTACTGTTATTATAACTCTTATTTTAAACTCCAAAATCAATAGTAGGCAATTACTGCACTGTACGCATTAATGGAATGCAGTTAGTAAGCAATGAATAACCACCATCACACTACATCGAGCACACC
Organism: Ceratothoa steindachneri; assembly: GCA_963969495.1. Lineage (NCBI taxonomy): Eukaryota > Metazoa > Arthropoda > Malacostraca > Isopoda > Cymothoidae > Ceratothoa > Ceratothoa steindachneri. Next base: position 148,265,793 of record OZ018317.1, on the reverse strand, counting down.
TGGGGGGAACTTTTCATCCATGTGAAGTAAGAGGTGTACCAGTAAACAAATTTAACACCACTATTAGAACTGTATTACTTGGGTAATTTAACCGCCACTTTTTCTGTCCTAGTACACTGGATTGTTCTCACCCATCATTGGGGTACGCAGTGATGGTATGCAATTAGTATGACAGTTACTCATAGCCGCATAATAAAGCGATAATTGAATGTAGACTGAAAAACATACGAGACCTTCCTCCATTATAAGCTGCCAAATCTTACAACGAATTATAACATTTTCAGTTTTTGTTTCTTATCTACAATTCATCATAGCACAGTGAGAATGACTTTATTACGGAACACATAAAATGAACGGATTCGTGTTGAAATTAATCTATATATCGGATTTCCATCCACAATCCGGAATAATTATTTAATCGTCTATAAAGTCAGTCAAATATATCAGCATTCAATAATAGGAAGTCTTGAACAAAGCGGAGCAAATACTTCATTTTGATGTTTTGAGAAATGTCAAAGACATCCTTTGATGATATATCCATTCCAATATTAAAGAAAGCAGCGCCATTTCGTTTGGGAATTATGCTTCCAAAGATTTGGTCGCTTGATTAACTTTGTATTTAAAAATTAATGCAAAATGCCGTTAACTTGTGAAATTTGTTTTACTCGTTCGAAACTCCCATTTGTTTGTTGTATGAGATTTAAAATGTTTCTTAAGGTATTCATTTAATAAAACATCCCGGAAGCAAGAGGCATTGTGTAGTTCGTTGAATAGCAACAATTCAGAGAAATATGCAATTTAGAGATTGGCAGGTTGCTAGGAGAGACTTGCAAGAAATTGTGATTTAGTTTTCAGTTTGAATGACGATCTAGCCCTTAAAGCACAATTTTTTCAGTTCATTGATTTCAAATCTGATCATTCTCCTTAAACCAACTTTTCACGAAGGTTAATAATTAATCATACGTAGGCTAAGTTTTTCATCAACTATCGGAAATTTCTGAATTAATTCTATAAGAGGTGACGACTTTTAATTAAAAGACAATAATCAAAACCCTAGAAATCGAGACAGAACGATAGTTAGATTTTAATTCCCATTCATTCGGTAGTTTATATCATACAAATACACAGCTTTCTTTTTTACGCCCAATCGTGCTTTGATTCTCCTTTTACCTTGTTCCTTATCTCATCCAACTGCTGAGTGTCTTTTTCTTTCTTTTCTTCCTGGTAATTCCAGGGACTTCTAGATCATTCCTTGACATTGATAATAAACTATTATTGGGTTCAGTGAATTACTTTTTGTTCTTTCCATAGTCACATGACCACATAAGGTGCGAATCTTACAGCCAAAGGATACAACCATGATAAATCAGTGCAAATAGACCCGCAATTAGGCACTCGTGATTAACTCATCCTCGGTAGTAAATTTGTTGATGCAATAAATGATACCAATGAGTATAGAAAGTTTTATTGAACAGCACAAATATAAACATACGAAAATTAATATTAAATATCCTGCTCCTGATTCTCGTATTTGTTTTTCAATTGCATTAACCAATATCGTAAAATAATTATTGAATCAGAAAGTAAATGGAAAGGAGTAAAGGCTACTTCTGCTAAAGGGATTAAAGTTAAAAGGATTGGTTGAAAACTAACTATCGTTCATTCCTTTTATTTCCTTTCTTTTCTTTTTTACTTTATTTTAAATTTCTTTCCTTTTTCTATTTTTCCTTTTCTTTATACGTTTTCCTTTTCATCCCTTCTCTCTTTCCTCTCAACTTCCTCTCTTTCATTTTAAACAAGGCCATAATAAAAATTCAGTTGGATGATTTCCACTTATTTAACCTTGAAGATGACGTGATAAGAAATCTTAGCTAATTAAGGAATGGCGGAAAGAATAAAAGAGCTGCTCCTTAAATTAAAAGATGCAGCCATCGATAAAATTTATGATGCAAAAGGTTTTATTATTAACGACTTTTAATTAGACACCAAATTCGCAAGTTTCCTTAAGTCCTGCGAGACATAGTGGAACTAATATATCATAAGCTAAAAATAAATTTCTTTAAAAGATTTCTAAGAAAAGCGTTTACTCCGCTCAAAATCTACCTCAAATCTTTTGGATTGTCCGTATATTGCCTTATAGCTTAACTACGGATTATAATTATCAAAAGGGTACTGCCTCTCTCTTAAAACACTTTTTTTACTTGAAATAAACCCCATTTACCTTCTCTTTAGACATAGTGGAACTAATATAACATAAGCTAAAAATAAATCTCTTTAAAAGATATCTAGGAAAAGCGTTTACTTCGAAAAAAATCGAGCTCAAATCTTTTTGATTCTCTGTATATTGCCTTATAGCCTACGTACGGATTATAATTATCGAAAGAGTACTGCTTCTCTCTCAAAACACATTTTGTTACTTAAAATAAGCCCCATTTACCTTCTGTCTATCCATCTTCATGGATTATAGTGTCCTACATATTTTTTTATTACAAGAAATGAAATGAATCTTGGTTCCAACCAAGACATTTATCGGATATAGAGCAAATCATTGGCAGGCCAGATGGTGGTTTTTCAATTTATGCAATTAATAAATTTCTAGTGAGATCAAATATTAAAAAGGAAAACTTTTGTTCGGATTTCTCATAAACATTGAAATTTTTTTTAAAAAATGTGACAAAATTAGAAGAATTTCAGGACTTTTAAAGTCAGGACTTTTTTGTATGAAAAGGGGGCAAAGATTTACCCTAAGCTTCTTCGTCCGTTATCTCTATCCTTTCCTTCCATATTATTTTCTTTACCTTTCCCTTCTTCATTAAGATTCATTTTGAAAAGCCTTCCCAAAGATTTCTTCTCATTTTAAATTAAAATATCAAACAATATTATTTTATTAATATTTTATAGGAGCTTGATTTGTGACCCACCGTCTGATCTTTGTTTCCATGGTTACCAGAAGAAAAGATTATAATATTCGATTGCGCGCGCTGATTTGTGATTCGCTCTCTTACATTTTCCTTATCATCCCAACCCTTGGTCTATCGATGCTTGCTAATATGTAATTTAGTAAAAATTACAAATTTATGTATATATTTACTTATCGCTATTTTAATCTATTACGGTTTTTATAACCGAAAGTGCTGCCAAGAAATATTTTCCCCTTTGATAAACATAATAACTATAATTGCTTTTTTTATTTTTAAGAACATCAGATTCTAGTCTATAAACACGTAATATGTGGTTTGGGGGGCTTCTCTCGGACTAAGTACTAGAGCATGTTTAAGTGCTATCTCAGGGCAGAAACGCTATTTCGATTGAATTAAATTTTTACTCTCTCATACCCAATGAAGTTTATCCGGTCAAGTGCGCATTGCTTCTCAAATCTGAAAAAAAATATTATTCCTCCATGATTGCCATACTTTACTAACTTTTTTTTTAAAAATGCAATTTAATTTCAATTATTTCTGACTACTGTCTCCAATCTCAAAATGAAAAGGAATTTGTAAGTCAAATTTGGCAATTTCCTTTTCAAATTTTGAACGTTTCACCTTGTGCACAGGCAATTCATTATGTGCAGTTTTATCCAACTTATTTGAAAATTCATTTTTCACCAAGCATCCCCATTAATGATGGATACTCGATATCTGGATTTGCTTGACTGGGATTTGGTTTTAGTCCTTAGTTCTCTCAAGCTTCCATACGTTTTTACACCACGAAAGATTATCGGAAGATTTCTGAAAACTTGACTTCTCTTCTATTCTATTCACATGTTCTTAGTTTTTTTAAAGATGGGCGATCATGTATTAGAAGGGAATACGGTAAAAAGTTCAGAACGGTTGTATTTCTATCACATCAACTTTCATGGCATTTGTCAGAGAAGATACAATCTTTCCAAAATTGGTTAAGATTCCCCATAAGTATAAATGGAGAATAGGCTAAGGTTGCGCTAATTTAATGAAGAAAACAAAAGCAATTAGTTTGAGGGAATCGACCTTCTCCCTTCTCTCCCAGGTGAGACACGGGACATTGACCGCAAAAACATCCGTGCCAGGCACCTTGGGTCAACCTCGTAACCACAGGCCCTCGCCACTTACCCTCGTCAGAGAGACTCTTACTATCCTGGTGCATCCTAAAGCCCAGAGATATTTCTCGCTCTTGAGGAATTACAACACGAAGAAGAAAAAGCTCCCTCTCGAGCCCGTTACCCGGTTCTCACACCGAACTCTAAGTTAACTTGATTTAGGAAACAAGTTCAACTGAATCTCGTCAGAGAACTCCCCCCTCCCAATTATCCTAGTGTAGCACAAAGCAACGTGATAGTCCTCGACCTTGAGGACTTCAGAAACGAAGAAGTAAAAGCTCCTGCTCGAGCCCGTTACCCGGTCGTCACACCGAACTCTAAGTTAACTTGGTTTAAGAACCAAGTTCAACTTACTTTCGCTAGAGAGACCCCGCCTATCCTGGTGCCTCCTAAAGCACCGTGATAGTTTTCGCACTTGAAGAAGACCTGAATACCGTGTGGCACCAACCTTATCTGCCACACTCACCCAAACTTCCTTGGGACTGCCAAGTCATCCCATCCACCGCAAAGAATCTGGTCGAGGCACGCTTCAAAGAAACCTACTAGATTCAGCAGGTTTATTTATTTCGGGATAATTCCTGGGCGTTTCACTAAATTC
>OZ018317.1:148243620-148256120 GCA_963969495.1 Ceratothoa steindachneri | reverse complement strand
TCAAAGCACTGTGAGTACGGTGGGTAGGAGTGAGAGAGAGAGAGAGGAAGAAGAAAGTTTTAAGATAGGACAACCCAAAAAATAGTCGGAGACAAAAGTGGAATTAGTTAGTCATGGGTCTTACACCTTAACATGGAATCCGAACCACGATGTGTCGCTTGTCTCTAACTCTAACTTTTCAGTTTGTCGTGACTCCTGTCCCACGTATCTACTGTGAGTCCCGTTGTGCGAATGTGATAGAAAAAAAGAATAGATTTTGAAGAGTAAAGGAAGTAAGAGGTTTGCAAAGAGATGCAAGTTACCTGGAGGTCAGGCTTATTACTGTCCATTATACGTAGTTATACCTGGCGAGATAGCGTTAGAAAATTTGTATTTGCGTGAGTGTCCCGCATTGCTGTTATTTATATTTTTTTTTATATGTATCTATTTTTAATATGTCTAAGTAGTGTTGTATTTATGAGGCGCTTAAGCCGTTATTAGTAATTATTCTTACTAAAAACTGGTTTAAGTTTCTATCTCTTTTATTCTTTCGTATTCCTATCCTTGTTATAATTTATAATATGCTATTCTTCAGTTTGCCTCGGTTAAGTAATTAATCCTAATCATCGTCGAGTATTATTCTCTTTCTCTAGGTGTAGATTTCTTCAACGCCCTCTCCTCCGCATTGCTGTTATTTATATTTTTTTTATATGTATCTATTTTTAATATGTCTAAGTAGTGTTGTATTTATGAGGCGTTTAAACCGTTATTAGTAATTATTTTTACTAAAAACTGGTTTAAGTTTCTATCTCTCTTTTTATTCTTTCGTATTCCTATCCTTGTTATAATTTATAATATGCTATTCTTTAGTTTGCCTCTGTTAAGTAATTAATCCTAATCATCGTCGAGTATTATTCTCTTTCTCTAGGTGTAGATTTCTTTAATGCCCTCTCCTCCTACTTCTACTATCGTTGGCAAACTTAATGTCGTGGTATAACCCTATATATCCTACATACCTCTACTATATTTGATTTAGAGTGCGCGGGGGTTTCCTTTTTAAATAGTTTGGGTAGGCAGAGCTCCTGTTACAAGGTTAGATCCTCGTAAGGGAGGGCTAGTCTAAAAGATGCTACTTTAAAACTTAGTATTGGCTCCAAATCTCACTTAGTTACAGGCTATTGTTATACGGCTATGATGAGCTCGAGGGTCAAAAAGAAAAGGAGTACGCAAAAATAGACTTTAATAAATATTAATAATTAAGGTTAATATGATGCAATAATACAGTTAATTAAGACACATAGTTACACAAATGATAATGGAGAACGGTTGACGGCAATTATAAATTTGGGGAAGCTAAAAGATTCGTTAGGATACCTTGTAGACAAATGGAGGGGTTGGAGAAAGATGTTGCTCGTTTCGGGCAAAGCGGTGAGAAGATGGTTGGGTCACTTCGACGGGGTCCAAGGTCAACTTGTTTGTAGTGAAATATTCTTTGGAGATGACGGTGGCGGGGGGGGGGGGAAGCAGAGTCTTCGAGAAGGGAGGTTGGGAGTTTTTCCGGTGTAAATTCCTTTGAAGAAAACGGAGGATAAGTTTCTCCGAGACGTCTACGGTTTGTTTGGTTAAGACTTGGTGCTTGTTTAAAGATGGCGTCGATGAGCTGAGTCGGACAGGTATTCTTACAGAGAGAAGAGTTCTTAACTAACTCTAGGGGGTGGATATTTGTTTTATCCAAGAAGGGATGCTTGGTTTTGTTCCACAACGTTTCTTGGCCTTCGGTGTATGACAAACCCGAATCAAATAAGAGTAAGAAGGTCTGTACTCGTCATCATATCTCACACCAATCTGCTCATTCGACATTACGCGGGTAGATATGGACACCAGAAGTGAGGGAGCGAGACTATCTCACATCGTTTGAGTCATAGCGAACACTGCCCGGATGGCAATTGTCTCAACCACTCCCAGCGTGGCTGAAAGGCAGGGATGGGGGAGAGACTTATCGTCTTGTTCAAATACTCGCCTTGATAAGGGCTACATTCCATGAACCCGCTCCTCTACTTTCTCACGCTTTTGATCTTCGAAAATTGTTTGTAAGCTACACGAGGCCCATCACGTGAAGGCAATGCTTGAAAGCGACGTTATTTCTCCCGTTATGTGCTTGTTCCCTCACACTTGTGAATAATCTGTGTGATCTCCATCCTTCTCTTGGGGCAATTTGGTTGGTTAATTCCATTCCACCTTTATTTTGGGTCTTTTCGATGACTCTTCTTGCTCTTTTTACTTAATCTTTGAGTGGCTTTATCTTTGTCTCCCTGTGCAGGTCTCGTAGTCTTGTCCTTTCTCCTCCTCTAGTGTTTGTTATTAAATATATAGCTTTGTTTTGGACTTTTGGGAGTCTTAATAAGTTACTTCTCGATATCGTGTACATCGCGATGGTTGGATAAATAATCACGGACTGTACTATGGCTTGATATATTTTCCTCTTGTTTTTTATGCTTAGGCTAACTAACTTGTACAGTAATGCCATTTCTCTCTTTCCTCGATTTACCCTCTCAGTTACATACTTTTTATAACCTGATTTCTTAATGGTTAGTTCAAACACCTTACATTCTTCGTAATATCTGTACGGCTGTCAATCTACATATACATCTAAGATGCTCCTCCTGTACACGAATACCATTTTAAATATATCTCTGTTGGTTTTAATTTTCCCATTATTCATCGTATCGATTAATGTTTCCTATCTCTTCTGTAGTCATCCTAGCTTGCATTGGGCTGTTCCTGTAGGGGCAACCTATGATTTGGGCGACGTCTTCGAAAAATTGGATGTTCAAGACGTCCTCATTGCTTGGTGGTGGTATATCTGCTGTGTAGATTAATCAAAGTATGTTTATAATAAATAACCAGACATGACTAAAATAAATAACGAATAAAAGAATAACTCTAATTGGAATTATGTAGAAACTGCTGTGATTGAATGAGACCAAAAATGGTATATAGTTTTATTAAAATTTAACAATGCTTATAATAATGTTAACAACTTATTCTAGAAATTTAATAATATGATTTTATACAAAAACGAACCCTATTAATGTGTAAAATTAAAGATGAAAATAACAAACGTTTAGATTATTAATATTTGATCATCTCACAATTTCAGGGCAAACCCCTTTATTTTCCTTACTCATACTCATAGCTTAATCTTTAATTTGACAAAATATTTTACTACTATTATCATTTAATTTTACATAAATGTATTAAAATTTTTAAAAATGTTAAAAACTTATTGCAATTCAGTCTCTAAATATACCTTTTAATACCTTTTTTTCTTCGTTGACTTTCTCAGTCTGTACGCTTGCTCTCGCGCTGCGAACTGGTAAAGGCTATCACAGGAAAAGGAGGAAAATGTTTTCAGGCAGGACCTAAATAAAACGCTTTGTCGTAGAATGACTCCCGACGATACCATATATATCTATTCGTTGAGGGAACTTCCTTAATTATCTTTAGAGTGCGTTACTGTCTGGCGGCCGATATTATGTATCTTCAAAATGCTTAAGAAGTGGAACTGAGCTCAAGGATAATAATATTGCTATCATTAATAAAATAGAGTTTTATTAATAATAACTATAAACAATACACAAAAACGGAAAATATTGACATAAACAGAATGGAAAGGGTCGTGGAGACTCGGGCTAATCCAAGGATTTAAGGGATTAAAAAAGGTAAAACAAATATGGAGTTAAAGAGATGGGATGGTTCGATAAACAATTTAAAGCACAGGATAGAATTGACAAAAGGGATCAATACTCAAAAGGTGACGTTTGGCTTACGTAACTTTTCATTAGGGTGCGGTGGAAGGTACTTGAAGGAATATTCGGTCCGCTGGCGAGTTCCAGCCGAAAGGGGGGGGATAAAAGGATCCTGACGGGGCGTCTTGGAAAGGAGAACCGTTACTCGACGAACGGCTTGAAGAACAATGGCTGTTCTACTTTGTTCTCTTCTGAACAAAGGGGAGGAATGAGAACCGTCTCTTGTCTACGGGCTCAAGAACAATGGCTGTTCTAATGTTGTTCTCCTTTGAACAACAGGGGGGGATGAGAACCGTTTCTTGGCGAAGGGCTCAAAACGAACAATTGCTGTTCTAATGCTGTTCTCCCTTGAACAACAGGGGGGGGAAGAGAACCGTTTCTTGGCGAAGGGCTCAAAACGAACAATGGCTGTTCTAATGCTGTTCTCCTTGAACAACAGGGGGGGGAAGAGAACCGTTTCTTGGCGAAGGGCTCAAAACGAACAATGGCTGTTCTAATGTTGTTCTCCCTTGAACAACAGGGGGGGGGGATGAGAACCGTTTCTTGGCGAAGGGCTCAAAACGAACAATGGCTGTTCTAATGCTGTTCTCCTTGAACAACAGGGGGGGGAAGAGAACCGTTTCTTGGCGAAGGGCTCAAAACGAACAATGGCTGTTCTAATGTTGTTCTCCCTTGAACAACAGGGGGGGGGATGAGAACCGTTTCTTGGCGAAGGGCTCAAAACGAACAATGGCTGTTCTAATGCTGTTCTCCTTGAACAACAGGGGGGGGGAGCCTTGGGACTTGGCGTCGGAAAGGCTCGAACCTTTGGCACTCAAGGAATATTGTCCTCCTTCTGGACAAGTGATGGTGAATTTCGAGGTCGAGGTCCCTTGGCGCACAAAGGGAGAGAGGGTCGTGGTGATGTTTCGCGACGAAAATCTGGATCTCCAATCTGATCTTAGTGGTAAAGTTTCCATATAAATAGCCAGGACATCTCCTTGGCGTGGAAGAAAATGGAGTGAAAGCTTGGAGGGAACGCACAGCCGGGCCGGAGAAAAATGCCTTATCTGTTCATAAGCCTAACTCGATCTGGCGAGGTCGGCGTATGGGGGCGAACGGGGGGACGATAACCTCCTTGTTTAAACATTGGCATCCGGTAGCTGAGATGAGACTCCAAGCCTCGAATCGAAGATGCACGTGGGCAGCATCGTGGTTTTTAATAATATGGGATAGGAGTTGAAATTAACTCGTTCTATCACACCCCTCCATTCCGGGGGGAAGTTGTCACTTCGAAAAAAAAAGAGAGAAGGGACAACGAGAGAGCTCCGTTGTGGGGAACTCGTTTTCTTGTACCAACCGTACCTTCCTGCACCTAACTAGTATTACCTCAATACATATGATTATTTTGATCTTTAGATTACAGGGGAAAATAACCTTTAATACAACTTAATCAAGAAAAAAAAAAAAGGGCATGGAACAATGAAATGATATAAACTTAGTACATACGGGACAAAATAATTTATACGTAAATTAATAAGAACAAATATATAGACATACAAAAAAATTAGACATTGAGCGTTACAAAATTCAGACATATACATTAATTAATTATATTACAAAAGAATCTTAAATTAAGTCGTACAAGACGGTATATACCTACATGGAGATACTAATCCTATGAATACAATTATTCTACGCTATTCGGTAACGCATTTCTACTGAGGGCGTCAGCGACCTGGTTATCGGAACCTTTTATCTAATTTATTTTAAACTGATACTCTTGCAAGAGTAAACTCCAGCGCATGATGCGGCCGTTTGAGTGTCTTAAATTCCTAATATAGGCTAACGGACGGTGGTCGGTTCCTATTTGAAATTCTTTACATATCAAGTACAGCTTGAATTTGTCTATGACCCAGATAATTGATAGAGCTATCTTTTCTCTAGTGGCATATCTCTTTCCGCGTGGTAATAATTGACGACTAGCAAATGCAACTGGATGACTCGTTCTGTCATCCACGTATTGAAGGAGTACACCTCCAATGCCCTCGTTGATCACGTCGGTCTTAACCCCAAAGGATTTTTCCGGGTTGGGCAACTTAAAAATGGGGGCAGAAATGAACTTACTTTTGAGCTGATTAAAATGGGAAACAGCGACATCATTCCAACGTAAACGATCGGAGAAATTCTTTTCCTGAAGGGGGCAAAGGGGGGCCGAAATTGCAGCGAAATTCGGAACAAATCGCTGATAGGGAGAAGCTGATCCTAGGATCGATCTTAATGGCTTCTTTGTAATCGGGAGGGGCATGTGGGCGATTGCCTTAATCTTGTTCTCGTGGGGACCTGACTTGCTTTGTCCTATTTTGAAACCCAAATATTTGATGGTTTCGTGGGCAAACTGGCATTTGCTGGGGCCAATGGTGAGGCCATTTTCACGCAGTTGCTCGAAAAGAGCTAATAGGGTGGATAAATGGTGATTCCATTTAATTAGTTCTTGGAGCTGACTCTTCGGAACTGGTGTCAGCTGCGCGTCACTATCCAGGTCAGAGGGTTCTAAAGACTCGCCTGGTAGGGAAGGAGGAGGGTAATCGGCATCAGGTTGGATGCACACTGTCTGGATTACATTAAGGGACTCCGCGGGGCAATCCTCTTCAAGCGCCGATGCTTCGTCCAGTTCTACGAAGGTATCTCCATGGGCGCGTTGGGGGTTCTTTTTTTCTTGGGGTCCAGGGACAGTCTCCGTGTCCTTGTCTGGGGCCTTATCACCTAAGGGTTTTAGTGATTCACACTCCTCTTTTGCCGTCCTAAAGTCCTGGTTAGGGGTCTCCGAGAAATCGGACGGTATCGGGGTTCTGATGGGGACGGGCTCCTGGGCTTCTTTCTTATCTCGGCCTTGAGGAAGGGCGGCCTGAAACACAGGGTCGAAACTTACTTGGGGGCTCTGTCCTATAAGTACGGAACAGAATTGTATGGGTGCTACAATGACTTCAGCCCAGCCATTATAATATTGACACTGCAGGTAACATCTAGCGACGGGGAATCTGTTCGCCCGCCCAAGTTGGTCATGTACCACCGCAAATTTTTCGTGGTTAGAGACCACTGGGAGGAGTTCGTCGGACACGATGAAGCACGTAAATCCTGTGTCCCTGACGAGAGTCGATACTCGACAGCTGTCCACGCTGCCCTCCTCATATTTCAAAGTTCCCGATGAACTTTTACCAAAAATAAAATTTACCTGGTGGCCTGACGGAGGGGGAGAAGTTTCTGCTTGGGTCTGCACCACCGGGGGAGCCGGGTTCGCATTAATCTGGTGAACTTGGTGGGCTGGTCCGCTTTTAAGCCTAGAATTTTGGGGGCAATTCCAGCTCATGTGGTTTTCTACACCACAGGTGAAGCATATGGTTGGTCGCTTCGGGAAGAGAGATGGAGGAGAAGTCTTAACGGGAGGTTTGGAGTCCCGTTGTTGGTTTTGGGGAAAGAAGTTTGGGGGTTTTACGGGGCTCGGAAACTTTGTCAGCTTTCCTGGGAAGGGGCGCGAATCCGTCCTTCTTTCTTCTCGTTGGATTTCTTTTTCTCGTTCTTCTCGTTGGATTTTTCCTTCTCGTTCTTCTCGTTGGATTACTCTTTCCCGTTCCTTTCTTTCTCTTTCTTTTTCTACCTTTTTTCTTTGAACTTCTGCTTTAATCCGAGCTAATTCAATCTGAAGCTCAGCTTGTCTTATCCGTTCCCCTCTTTCTCTTTCTTCTCGTTGTATTTCTCTTTCTTCTCGTTGTATTTCTCTTTCTTCCTCTTTTCTTTGCTCCTCTTGAATGTACTCAATTAGTTCTTTTCCGGAAAGTCCACAGGATTCTACTTGCGCATTAAAGATTTCAAACTGAGTCATCTTTGCACTTGTGGGCGCACTAGTCAACCAACTAAAATTCCTCGCAACAAGAATTATGCCTCTATAGAATTAGCCTACCTAAATATGGGCACTGACCTATTCGTACTTGGTTTCTCAATCTAAATAACCACTGACTAAAATCACAAAAAAAACAACAAATTATTATAACCGTTCCTTGAGCTACTCCAGCTTCTTAAGTTTAAAAAAAAAGGGGATAGCAATCGTTAAAACAAAAGGGAACCACTATATTCTATTATTATAACGAATAACACTATGCTTTACTCGACTGAGACCAGTGTTTGCAAAGATATAGCGTTAAACCTTACACACCTGATACCAAATTTAAATAGTATATATATATATGTCGTAGAATGACTCCCGACGATACCATATATATCTATTCGTTGAGGGAACTTCCTTAATTATCTTTAGAGTGCGTTACTGTCTGGCGGCCGATATTATGTATCTTCAAAATGCTTAAGAAGTGGAACTGAGCTCAAGGATAATAATATTGCTATCATTAATAAAATAGAGTTTTATTAATAATAACTATAAACAATACACAAAAACGGAAAATATTGACATAAACAGAATGGAAAGGGTCGTGGAGACTCGGGCTAATCCAAGGATTTAAGGGATTAAAAAAGGTAAAACAAATATGGAGTTAAAGAGATGGGATGGTTCGATAAACAATTTAAAGCACAGGATAGAATTGACAAAAGGGATCAATACTCAAAAGGTGACGTTTGGCTAACGTAACTTTTCATTAGGGTGCGGTGGAAGGTACTTGAAGGAATATTCGGTCCGCTGGCGAGTTCCAGCCGAAAGGGGGGGGATAAAAGGATCCTGACGGGGCGTCTTGGAAAGGAGAACCGTTACTCGACGAACGGCTTGAAGAACAATGGCTGTTCTACTTTGTTCTCTTCTGAACAAAGGGGGGGAATGAGAACCGTCTCTTGTCTACGGGCTCAAGAACAATGGCTGTTCTAATGTTGTTCTCCTTTGAACAACAGGGGGGGATGAGAACCGTTTCTTGGCGAAGGGCTCAAAACGAACAATTGCTGTTCTAATGCTGTTCTCCTTGAACAACAAGGGGGGGATGAGAACCGTTTCTTGGCGAAGGGCTCAAAACGAACAATGGCTGTTCTAATGTTGTTCTCCCTTGAACAACAGGGGGGGGGAAGGAGAACCGTTTCTTGGCGAAGGGCTCAAAACGAACAATGGCTGTTCTAATGTTGTTCTCCCTTGAACAACAGGGGGGGGGATGAGAACCGTTTCTTGGCGAAGGGCTCAAAACGAACAATGGCTGTTCTAATGCTGTTCTCCTTGAACAACAGGGGGGGGGGAAGCCTTGGGACTTGGCGTCGGAAAGGCTCGAACCTTTGGCACTCAAGGAATATTGTCCTCCTTCTGGACAAGTGATGGTGAATTTCGAGGTCGAGGTCCCTTGGCGCACAAAGGGAGAGAGGGTCGTGGTGATGTTTCGCGACGAAAATCTGGATCTCCAATCTGATCTTAGTGGTAAAGTTTCCATATAAATAGCCAGGACATCTCCTTGGCATGGGGGAAAATGGAGTGAAAGCTTGGAGGGAACGCACAGCCAGGCCGGAGAAAAATGCCTTATCTGTTCATAAGCCTAACTCGATCTGGCGAGGTCGGCGTATGGGGGCGATCGGGGGGACGATAACCTCCTTGTTTAAACATTGGCATCCGGTAGCTGAGATAAGACTCCAAGCCTCGAATCGAAGATGCACGTGGGCAGCATCGTGGTTTTTAATAATATGGGATAGGAGTTGAAATTAACTCGTTCTATCACACGCTTTATCAAGAAAACTTCTAAGAATAAATATATGCGCTCCTGGGGCTAATTGGAATTTCATCCTGTTCCTCCTGAGCTTAGTAGCCCCCCCCGAAGGAGTTGCTATTCCGTATTCTAAATTCTTGGCTCTTTCTTCATACTTTTTACCTCAAACTAACTTCTTACTAGCACTACATAATTTTGTCACCGGCAAGGTCTGAGTTACAGTTGGTAGTAAGCTATAGTGAACCTCTGCAGGAGAATCTCTTAGGGGCCAGAAAATAGGGGCGGATTCTTGATCACGAGTCAGAATCCAACTGTGGACCGCAGTTACGGCTAGGTCCAGATAGGTAGGGTTAACCAAGGAGAGCGGAAAAATTGGAAGGTAGGCGAGATAGATTAAGGACAGATAGAGAAGCTCCTACCACTTGTGAAGTCTGGTTAAGACTCCACACCTGAAAATCGAACAGAAGGATCCCTCTTTTTTTGAGAGGGGACGTCTCCCGGAAAGATGTACCAACCGGACTTCGAAAGGCTTCCCCTGAAACTCATACCTAACTGAAGGAAAAGATGGCCACAAGAAGAGGGGCAATGCATATTTATAGATCTAGAGATAGCACTAATCAAATGCTTTGAGACATCATTTGGATTCACAGGTATTTTCTAAGAAAACAAAGACGTATCGCATCTACAGTCATCTGCGGGGAGCATTACGCTAAGCAAGTTGGACTTGGAAGCTAGAGTATCACCACAAATAACGGCTAACAGAAGTGTTATCTGATGAAAAATCGAGTCCTAGGTAGAAGAGTACTCATGCCAAGAAATAAGAGAAGAACTTCAGAAGAGACAGAAATTGCTCAAAATTGCAGAGATGGTGAAATTTAAAGATCACATTCACGTTTTCAAGGTCATTTGTGAATCTACCGAAATGGCCTCGAGGATCATGGAACAAGTACTTCTCGCTTTCAACATGAAGATCCCTTCGCGCCCACATACAATGAAACGTATTCATAAGTATACAAATATGCATCAGATGTTATGCGTTGTAAGAACATACGACGCAAAATTGCCCTCCAAAGGACCTTATAATCGGTTCTGAATGTGGAACTGAAAGCCATTCTTGGCGATACTGCAACAGCAGAGTTAAAAGATGCATTAACTGCCAAGGAGGGCACAGAACTATGGCCATGATTAGTCCTAAAAGAAGAGAAATTATAAAGAGAAAAAGAAAAAGAGTCAAACAGAAATAATACAAACCTAATACAAAACTCATACGCAGTAATGGAAAAAAGTAACCAACAAGGACCGGCAACTCAGATTAATTTATATGGTACTTTCAACGTGAAAATACTTACTTGTTTATTACATGCCCAGGTGATGAATATAGCTAACCCTGGACGTTATGCAACTACAGTCAACAGCATGTTACAGGAAAAGGGGCTCGAACCGATCAAATTCCCAAAAGAAGTCAACTCATCCGCCATTTTAAAATCAAAGTCACAGAAAAGACAAAACATTAGTTAATTGAAAATGCAAAAGGAAATCAACAGGCAGAAGAATCAGAAGAGGAAACAATCGGCGAAGTCTCAGTGACTGAAAACTCCGACGACGACACAGAGCAAGAGTGCACACGGGTTAAACGCATGAAAGCCCAAAGAAAGGACAGATCTACATCCGCAAGTAAACGGGGTCTATCACCCAGAGATGAACTACCATAGGGACCCTCGAATGCAGTCAGCAAAGGGATAACCCAGTAGAAACGAAAGAAGAAACACCGAGAACTTCACAGATAGAACAAACTAAACGGAAAATGAATAAACGAACGGAAATGGATAATTGAATTATGGATATTAAGAAATAAAAAATGCTACAAATTGACACATGGGGAAGAAAAGACAAGGAAATTATGTACGGAAACTTATTGAGAAAGATTGACTCAGTTGTTATACTAATATCAGAACACGGAAGAAACTCAGAAAACGAGAAATTAAAGATATGGAACTACAATGTTATTAACACAAATCCGTCAGAATAAACACACGACGGAGCGGCAATAGCGGTCAAGCACGGATTGCAGTACAAAACAATACAAGGATGGGTAGATGTATATTTAGCTATAGAAATTAAAATTGGATTAAGCAACATCATTGTTGCAACTGGAAACCAGCCACCCAGGCGCCCCCAATTACCGGTACAAAACTTTACTAAACCTTACACTTGTGGGATACCGGTTATTTTGATGGGCAATATAAACGTCCATTGCAATGCTTCTTGGTACAAAAATACAAACAGAGTCAAAAAACAACTTAATACCCCTATCAAAAGACGTATACTGTAAAGACTGGGACCCAATTTCCTTACATACTTACGAAGAGATCACTCAACAAAACCGGATATCTGCCTGGCTAACTTCCCTATGCCCTTTAACTATTTTATGGAACCAGTCAATGTTCCTTGCAGTAACCATACTGCGACTATAATGTATATAAACAAGAATCCTATACAAATTCCTTCAAAGAAATGGAAGGCGTACCATAGAGCGGATTGAGATAGGTACAAAAAATTACTTCAGACGTACGTGCCCAGCCCGCTCGGGGAAGCCACTCTAGAAGAAATCGACGGGGAGTTGGATAGGATCAGAGAAGAAATTAAAAGGGCAGAATAGGGGGCCCCCCCCCCCATTAACTTGTTTCATCCATTAAACAATTTAGGTGGACCCCAGAAATGGTGACTTTGACCGAGGAGATCAGCTGGGCGGCAGAACCTATAATAAGATACAGAACACAAGGGAAGCACACAACACATAAGGAGACAGAAAAGTGATCTAACAGCACTAATCGATGAAAAACAAAAAGACAATTTGGATTAGCACATCAATAAAATAGATCTGAAATCATCACCAAGGGAATTTTGGAAACATTTTGGAAATAAGGGATAAAATAAAAATTAAGGATGTAAGAAACAATATGTTAGAAGATGAGAAAGAAATAGAGGCATTATTTAGAGAGCACTGGAGAAATGTATTCAAAATTAGCGAAGAAGAGAATGAGGA
>OZ018317.1:148188620-148238620 GCA_963969495.1 Ceratothoa steindachneri | reverse complement strand
TAGACAACTTTAAAGTCGATTCCAGCCAGTAGTCTGATGTTGATAGCTGGTCTTTCTTCGTTAATTAAGATCTCTTCTAAGGTGCTCAATCTAGCTTTATTTCCCTATTTTCTTTTGATCCTTGTGTTATTACCCAATATATCCCTGGTTAGGCTAATCTTATGCACAGTCTTCTTATAATTTTATTGTAGAGCTCCATTTTGCAGGTGCATTGTCAAACGCCTCGAAAGTGTGGTTGTAGTCATACCAACATATTTTGAGTTGTTTTGAAGCTTACAGTCTTCATTCGGGCAGGTAAACTCGTAAACTATGTTCGTAGACTTCAAGATCGAAGCGGTTTGGCAGCTGTTGTTTTTCATAATGAGATTTTTAACTTTTGTCGTTTTATAATATATAATCATAATCTTTTCCGTAAGTTTCTTAACTTTGATGTTATGGTTTGCAATCTCCTAGATCTTTTTTTCGTCTATTTTTTTAGGCCGATGACATCTGCTTTCTATAGTACAGTTTGATGTTATTTACTGTTTTATCCCTTTCTTTGAATTGCCTTCTTAAAAATGATTGAAGTCGTTTTTCAATGATGATGCTCGGGAAACCGTTGTTGACGAGAGTGTGTTTTATGCGGGAGATCTCTTGATGCCACGTGGAGCATCATTTGTATGCTCGTACAAAAAAGTGTAATCGGCTCCTACATCCGCCAAGCATACAAATGCTGTTCCACGTGGGAAATGTTCCATCAAGAGATCTCCCGGATAAAACAAACCCTAGTGAACAAAGGTTCAGTGAACAGCATCATTCCCAAACTAATTCAATCATTTTTAAGAAAGCAATTTAAAGACAATCCGAAGAGAGCTTTCTATCATCTTGCTGTGAATATTAAGGGAATCTCCTAAAAACGAAGTGACGACAGTAAAACTATGGAAATTGAATCTCAACGATCTTCTAATGATGAAACTGAGGACTTTGATACGTATCTTGACTGAATTGAAGGAGCAAAAAGAAAAACAAAGTAGTTTGCCTAAAAGTGATCCTATTATTGGACAATTTGAAAAGTTTAAACAGAATTTCTATGAAGCATTGAGGGAGATCGAGAAATTTGATTGCTCTTGTCAAATTCCACCTGAAGAACTGATTCAAATTTACTCGGAATTTGCAAGAGATGCAGTTAGTATAGTGCTAACTATTTCTATTACTTAAGTCAGCGTTGAGAGGTTATTTTCTGCTCTTAAACTTATAAACTTGGATGTCAGAGCTTCAATGAACGAACATATCTCTGAAGCCATATTATTTCTTAGAACCAATGATTAAATTTTCCTATTTTTAAATCTTAATTGACTTTCAAATTTGCTACTATTACATATTGTGATTAATTATAATCCTTTTTCCTTTTTTCTATAATGCTTTGTTTCCTATTTCGAAATCTTATATGGCTTACAAAAATTATATAAAGCTTTTGACAGTTACTATTTTTGTTTCCATATTGATTCATCACTTCAAAAAATTTTATTGGTATAGGTTTTGCATTGATTATTGCATTAGGTACCTGTAAGTTTTAAAAATAGGACTACAAATAATAGAGTTTAAAGATATTGTTTTCTCAAAGAAACTTGGAAAAAGAATCTTATTTTTAAAGTTCATTGATATAAATTTGTTCAATTTTCTTTTATGATTTCATTAATTTTGTTTTATGTAGGGTATTATATTTGGGGCTGTAAAGAATTATTTTAAGCTTATAGATATGAATTTGCTCAATTTTCATGATATTTGATCGTAGAGTATATAAAGCAAAAATTTTCTGTAAAATATTTATTCAATAACTATTGAATTTCCTTGTAGAAGTGTTTCTAAACCACTAGTCGATCTCGCAATTGAAGTTAACTGATCGGCCTTACAGCATCAGTAGCTTTAATAAGAAAAAGCTCCTTCTAGTACACGTGCGAGATACACCAGCGGCTTAAAACCTCTTCTACAGGAAATTTCAATAGTTAGTGAATAAATTTTGCACAGAAAATCTTGGCTTTATATACCCTATTTTTTAATTCTCATCTTTGAATATTGATATATTGATTTGGAATTTTAAATTTGGTTGATTATTTTTTTTTAGTAAACTATATACATTTTAAGTTTTGGTTTAACTATCGCTATAACAATAAATTCATAGGTCAGCTTTTCTCAAATTTAAGGAGTTGGATTCGGAGCCGGAGTCAGAGTCGGACCGATTAAAATTTCAGAATTTGTAGTCAGAGTCGGAGTTGGAGTCATGCTTTTAAACTTCTAACTCCACAGCCCTGCCAGAACCACTGTATAGTGGAGACAGATTTGTAACATGCGGCTTTGTGATCCTGAAAATTCTCATTCTAGACCTTTTTGAAAGGTTTCTGAATGAAGGCAGCAAATATTACATCGGAGAAAGTTAGAAAACTTCTCTGAATCATCGAAACTACCATCCATACAAAAAGACATAAATAATGACGCCCACAAGAAACAGGGCCTCCTCACAACAAGAAACAACACCTCCAATTAATCAACAGCCACATCGCCAGCTTAATCACTAAATATCAAGCAGAAAAATGGAACCATTTCTTTAAGGGGATACGACATTTATTCTTTCAACTTTTTACTATGTTAGAATATCATAGAGGAAATTAAAGGTCATTAAAAGCCTTTTTAATCCTGCCAAAATCATAATAACCTACGGCGCGGGTTTGGAGATAGAAGGGTTTCTTTCAGAACCCCCCCCTTGAAACCTGATATCATATAAAGGGCTCAATTCACGAGCCAAAGATGCACATATAATTTAGTTATTGTTTGAAATAAGTTTTCCTTAGTTCCATTAAAATTAGTGTTAATGGTGGACTAAAACATATATTTTTCGGACAAGGTGAACTATAGGTTTTGTTCTCAGTTGGAAAAGGGGGTGTTAGGTGAATAGTTGTGGTGTTCTGAATGCCCTTGAATTTTTTTGAATTTATATTCGAATGGTGCTAAAAATATAAACCAGTTCTTAGGCGCTATCTTTTTTAGCAAATATTTGAAATTGCATGGTTAGTTTTGCGTTTTGTTCACAAATCAACCTTAAAAATCTAGGGAGAATTTCAACGAATGTATAAAATTTTGCATTAGCATAATTTTCACTAAGCTCTAGTCATGTTGCTAAAACAAAATATAAACTATAAAAAGTGAATAATATTTTCAACACTCAGCCGAAGAATTCACAGAAGAAATCAAGAATCCGCATACGTGGGAGAAAGGTTGTGAAATTATTAAATTCCGCGAGCGCACAGCCGTATTTAAGATACATTCACAACGACATAATGCCGGAAAAGCGACGGCCGACGGACTTCAGGTACTTAATATGAAAATACCAGGAGAAAACATCGAGCAAGAATGGTTCCAGAGCACACAAATGTATTTTCTATGTTAAAAACTGGAACAGCACACGTCAACAACCTGCCCTAAAAAATATTGTGCTGCAGTGAATGCACCACAAGGGACACAGATTTGACAAGTGCGAAAGGAAAAGTGTCTCAACTGCAAGAGTGAGCAGAGGACCATGACCCTTAAGTACCCAAACTAAAAGAAATTATATAAAAGAAAGAAGATGACTAAAAGAAAGCCAAGGAGACTACATACGCGAGCACCGCGAGGCAAAACAAGGAGATGCGACCAACAAGGACATCTCCATCAGAAGCACACATCATTAGCGACCTAAATGCACGCATCCTCGTTTGCATTACTCATGCAAACGTAACTAATGCGATGAAACCCGGTTGCCAAATGAGGTACTTAATTTACTACTGAAGGCAAACGGGCTCCCGATATTGATTATGCACGCAAACCCCGACTGCTTGAAGGCATTTAAGGACTCAATAATCCAGAACCTCGAAGTCAGAAAAGCTTGTTTGAATACTTTCCGAAAAAATGCTCCCCCCGGTGGAATCCGAAGAGGATGACAATGAAAATGAAGATGAAGAAGATTATGAGGAAACCACCTCTTCAGATAGTGACGAGGGCCTATGGACTCGCACACGGGCGACGAAAGACAAATCAAAAAATCTCGGTCATCTTCTGAAGAATCTGAAGCCTGAAAACACTAAACATTTCCACAGACTAAAAGAAACAATAAAATTAAGGGAAACAGGGGTAAATAAAATAGGATCAGGCAAAAGACGGCACAGAAAATACTAGAAATTAATACCAAAGGCTGGACGATGAAAATGTTATCTTAATTTCAGAATACGGGATCGACACTCGTAATCAAGAAATGAAAATTTGGAATAACGATGTGTTGATCACAAATTACTACTTGCAAGAGCATTACGACGCAGCCAGTATTGCGATTAAGAAACGGATAAAATATAAGCAAATCAAAAACCTTAAAGAATCCTATCTCGCGATACGCGATATAGGTAATCTTGAAATTGGAAAGTTGGTTATAGCCGCCATGGAGAGATTTTTTACCTCCTCAGTCTCTCGGAGGCCTATTTGGCAGAAGAATACCTACGATATCAATGGGTGATCTAAATGCCAGGTGTCAGTAGTCCGGTTATAGGCCCGTCAACGGAATTGGAAGGAACCTAGACATTTTGCTGTTCAGAAATATTGTCTAGCGAATTGGCCCCGACTCTCCCACCTTTGTTAGAGCAAGGAGTGCCAAAAGCCCAGACATATGTCTGGCCAATCGTCAGCTACCGTTTAGCTACTACATAGACCCAGTCCAAGTACCATGTAGCGACCATATATGGATCCTACTAACCATTAATAAGAACCCTATACAAGTCGCAGCTGTAGGTAGAAAAGACTACAAAAAGGAAGACTGGGCAGAGTACGCACGTCTCCTCAAGGATTATCTTTAGAAAAAATTGGATGAGGCATTCTCGAGGAGATAAACGAGTCACTCAACGACCTTAACATCCATCTAATTAAAGCGAAAAGAGCTTGTATCCCGAAATCTGATTATAAGTCCATCTCAACAGGAATTTAACATTAGAAAGGCATCAATTGGCTCAATCCAACGAAGTAAAGAGATCAAAGCAGAGCTCAACCAGTTGATCGTCGAATAAAAGTCGAGATATTGGGATGATACAATCGAGAGCCTTGAACAGTTTCATCTCACAAAGATTTGTGTAATAAAATCAGGCGTCTCAAAAGGTCTACTGGTAGAGAGGAGAAAATTTAAATAATGAGCGAAGAAGGAAACATCGAATCAATATTCCGTAGTTATTAAAAAATATCTTCAGTATAACTGGAGAAGAAACAAGGATTATGATATAGAGATCCAGAGCAAAATCATAGACGAACTAAATTCCTAAATACATAAGACGCACCCCTATTACGAGGTGGATATACAGCGCGACGCAGACGCCCAAATTACATAAGAGGAACTTCGTGGCGCGCTCCACTTATTCCGTCAAAAGACCCTGGAAAAATTGGGGCTAATAAAGTTAAACTTTAAAAAGGCACCAGCTAAAATTATAGAAAGAATGAGGATAATTTTTAACGCCTGTCTTAATACAGGATACTTTCTAAATGCTTACAAGACAGCCAAGATGATTTTCTTGCCAAAGCATGGAAAGGATCCAACGTTGAGAGAGAGCTACCGGCCAATTTCACTCCTCAAATTTGTTGGAAAGCTCTTCGAGTAGATTCTCAACCAAAGACTGGTGTCTTACCTATAGGAGAACTCAGGATACAATTCGTACCAGTCAGAGTTAAAAAAAAAATCCGAGTACGGAAAAACGATAAATGTCATCACGGAAAAGCTCACCCAAGCTATAATGGAGAGAGTTACTTGGATATTGTGTGTCGGGATGTATCAGCGACGTTTGATTAGGTGTGTCAAAGGGGAATCCAGTACAAGATCCTACCGCTGGGTCTAAATGGAAACTTAAAAATAACTATCTGAGACTATCCCATGGAGAGAGCGGCATATGTCAGTTTGGGGAGGATAGACTGACCTAAGTTTATGCTTGATGCAGGCTTACCGAGGGTAGGGTGTATTTACCCCACTTTCTAGTCAATATTTTCCCCTGCAGATGCTCCGGCCGCTGTGACCCCGTCTTTCCTCAACATTTCATACGTCGATGATTTCATCCATATAATCTAGTGTCCTTGGCGTAACGCGCCTATGCAAGCTCTATGACGGTGGCAGAGATTGAAATATTAAAAATCTACGAGGTCAAATGGAAAATAAGAATGAACCGGAGCGATTCAATGTAGTCTATATTAGGAGGAGACTACTATTGGATGTCAGGGTGGGAGATAGAAGCTATACCTACAGCACGGATTGCAATGTACTCGGAATGAATTTTACTTCATTGGAATACAAAACACACTTTGCAGATCGAATTTATAAGGCATTGGCCGCAGTCAGAACTCTATTCAGGTTAAAAAAATTGTAACATCTACGCTTTTCCACTTCGCTTTCACCTTCCCTTTTGCCTCGAAGACACAAAAGATAAGAGTACAGGGCGTTCAGAATAAATACGTATACCTAATTCCAGGTACATGCAGGCGAGGAAGAAGACGCCAAGAAGAGTTGCAAAGGGAGGTGGGGTTAAGTCCGAATAATATATTCATAGAAGAACGGAGAAGGAATATGCAGGAACTAGTTAATCAAGAACTGAATGATAAAATCTTTCAAATGATTAACCAGCCTAGAAGAACCAGAACTCTTGCCCGATTTCCAAACTCTACCAGCTTAGTAGCTGGCGGGACGAAGTGCCGTTATACCCAGGTAAAGAATGTTAAATTGCAAATTCGAAGACAACAAAACGAATAAGATAAGTAATACCGAACTATAAAAACTTCATCGAAGTTGACCTAGTTATACCGATCAAGACTCATTATAACCGAATGAAACAAGAACAAGGAAGAAAGAAGACAAAAAGAAGAAGAAACAAAAACACTAAAATACATACACAACAAAATAAATAATAACAAAATATACTAAGCACAAAGTTAAAAGTAAATGATTACAAAAATCATCAAATGCAGCTAACACATCCAAAGAATATTAAGATTTTTACGACAAATAGCTTGAAAGCTATATAATATAAATTCTATCAAAAACAACCTAAAATAACTCACAAAAATAATATATAATGAAAGCGATAAACCGGATCACCAAGCGCCTGCATCTCTTTGCAAATCTGTCACAATACCTTAACTGTTCACCACTTTAATTCTTTCTATCTAGCCATACATGCTTTTCTTCCCTACCTAGATATACACACACCTCCACAGATTTGAAATTCACTTCTGTACTCAATAGAGAAGATACTACAAAAAACTAATTCAACCACTTCCCTCTTAACCAACCTCACTTAACGCATGATCGATGTTTTCACAATCCTTTTCCCCTCAACAAGCCTTCAAGTACAATCTTTGCTGCAACAGGCATAGACAATAGACAAAGGGTCGACACTACAAAAACACTTCCTAGCGAACAGGCTCATGAACACTAACATCTACTACAACGAGAAAAAGTAGAGAAAAGCTTTCTCATTTCAGACAATACAAATTCATCCACCGAAACTCATAAATTATACCACCGAAAACTCTTTAATGGCGTCTCAAAAGGATCCATTTGTAGCACCGCTTTATTATTATTAATCTGCAGTTTTTCCAAAATAAACAAAATAATGTAGGTGTATATGATTTATGTAATACTCAAAATAATTAAAAACAATATATCATTTAAAGTAACTTGTATCTGGATATATATATATGTATATATATATATATATATATATATATATATATATATATATATATATATACATGTGTATATTAATCTCTTAAATTACGTTCCAATAAAGTAAATGCAAACACTCAGAAACTATGTAATCGAAAATCTTCCAATCTCAACGGCGCCGTCTGCTAAAATGGTTCGTTCAAATAAAAAAGTGTTTAACTATTCAGATCTCTAAATTCATTTCAAGCGTGAGTACTTTAAATATACGAGGGGCGGTCAATAAGTTTTACGATTCGGATATAAGGAAACGAGATATGAGGAAGTGTTTTATTATTTTTCAATATAACCACCCGCGACTTCATTGCACTTGCGCCACTTGTCCCTGAGGCTTCGAATTCCCGACAACCAGAAATCTCCCGACTACTGTTCAATCCACTCCTGGACAGGAAACTGGACATCTTCATCGTCCCCAAACCTGCGTTCACGCAGTGCAAGCTTGAGTTGGCGGAATAAAATGTACTCGCTAGGGGCCAGATCTGGACTGTAGGGGAAATTGTTGAGCTCCTCGAATCCGCACTCGCGCACGGCAGCTTGTGAAACTCTGGCCTTGTGGACTTTGACGACGTTGAAGTCGATCATGGGGCGTGAGTTTTCTAGGGACCCAACGGGCAGAGACCTTGGTCATGGTCAAAGTGTCGTGGATGATGTTAATAACACTTCCATGTGATATTCCAAGTGCTCGTTCAAATTTTTCGACCTTCACCCGTCCATTTTCAAGGATCATCCTCTCCACACGGGCCACATTGTCCTCGTTGGTCACGTCTGACGGCCGTCCTGGACGTGGGTCATCTCCAAAGGACTCACAACCATGGCATAACTCCCTATTCTAGTGAGCAATGGTTGCATAGGAAGGAACGGTGTCGGTGTCGGTGTACACTGCCACCATGCGTTCATGTATAACTTTTGCATTCTTGCCTTCCTTGGTCAAAAAGTTGATTACTGTGCGGTGCTTAACCTTCTCCATTGTTGATAAATTTGTGACTGACGACCTGCGATCAGCTACTGCTTCTCAAATAGACGAGGCAAGAGCGTGCGGCTGTAGGTCCTGACTTTTTATAACTTGTCCTAACACCCCCACAAACAGCCATCCCCTTTCCTCTGTTTTGCCTTAGCGATTCGCACAACTTATTGACTGCCCCTCGTAGATATTCATAATTCATTTCAGACCCCAATTTGCTATGACCATTGTGATAGCTAACATAATATTATCGTACATCCTAATTTATATTTCATGGTGATCCACTATCATAAGTTCCACTATTATTAACTTTATTGTTTACATCCTATTTTATTTAACAACATATTTAACTTCCAATTCAACCTTCTATTAAGATCCACTTATCCGTCGCTTGTGCATACAAATTTGTCTTAATTTTTGTAATACATCTTGTTTTTATTTGTTAATTCTTAAATACATTTTATTTTCCTTATCTTTCATTCTTCCATTCAATTTCCTAACGCGTAAACATTCGATCTCAGATGTTAGGCCTAAATTTATTGTCCAATTTTGATCTCAAAATATTATTATTTGATCATTCTTCTTCGCTATCTATGCTAAATAAAACACTAATTAATTATATAATACATTCTCTCACTCCTAAATTTCAACCTATTCACACCTGACATCCTACAACCGCAACCCCATTAATCAACCCCTACACCTACGCAGATGATTTCTCACTCCAACACTCAATCACAATACCAAGCAGGAAACTTCAAAAACCTAAATACGCACTAGAATACTGCCTCACACAAAACCACATGACTGCCTCAGCCATGAAATCAACAGTAACGCTCTTCACATCTGACTATCACTAATCGAAAAAACACAGAAAAATCAGACTAAACGGTAAACTTCTGCCACTAAACCAAACCTCTACCCTTCTTGGACTCACACTAGCCCCCTTATGACATGCAAAACCCACACATCAATTATTAAAAACAAGGCCACAAAGAAAATCAATGCTCTCCTATCACTATCAAACATTACATCTGAAAAATAGGAAGAGGTTCTCACCACTATATACAAAAGTTTCATCCGCACCATCATTAGTAATTAGCACCAGCATGGCACCCAACTACTACCTAATCGGACACGAATACACTCCATATCACACAACAATCACTGGCTGTGCATGTAGTACACTCACACCACATATAGATGCTGAAATAAAAATATCCCAATCAAAATACATCTAGACATGATTTGAACCAAACCCTTCAGAAGAACATTGACCCGTCTTAGCACCAAACACTATCTGATAACAAAGCCCACACTACCCAGACACAAGAAAAAAAAACAAGCACACCGCTTCCAATATCTCTACAATAACATAAATTCCCAACCACAAACCCCAACTTTCTCAAACACATCATCACCAGCTTCACCCAAAGATAATTGAACACACTATTAACAACCAACATCCCCACCAGCCCCTACCCCTTAATAAATACGAAACACATCGAGAACTCTCTCTCAACTCAGGTCAGACTGCTACAATATACTAGACCAATAAAAACCCAGAATAAACATCGTCCCGCCACAAACGTACACCTGATGCAACCATAACCCTGAGAACATCAAACACCTACTTATACACTGCCCAAACCTTACACAAACACACAGAATACCCATATCTCTTCTTTTAGGGACCTGTTAACCGACAAAAGGAGCGGTGTGGCCTTCCTAATGGCAGAAGTAAATAAAAAGTCACAAACGGTGAGACGACCCACACAAGAACTTTACATGCTTCCTCATAACGTTCCAGAGCGGCCACAATGCTGGACTGTTTTCAATATACAATCTCAATCTCACTGTTTCGCAGGCTTAATGCAGACTCTAACCTCCCTTGGGCTCGAGATCTACTTGAACGTGGGCTCGTCTGGACAGAAAACCAGTTACGGCAATGGACTCGTGCTTTATGGTCCGACGAGTCCACCTCTGTTCTGCTGGTGGTTGATCAGCGGCTTCTGGTTGGGTGTTCAAGCATACTGAGACGGAATGTTCTGACAGATGCATAAACTAGCCGCTCTCTGTCTATTCAGGTTGTATCTGGACTGCAGTTTTCTTTCGATCCCTAAGGCTCATACGACGAAGAAACATGTCATCACGTTACGTAGCCACACTGAGTAATCCAGAACATTTCTGGACAGAATTGTTAGACGAGATGAATAAGTTGAAAAAACAATGACTTCATTGCAAAGAAAGCCCCCATTTCTACTTCTAGGCATTGTCTCCAAAAGAAAATGGATATGTTTTCCATATAATTAAATGCTGAACTTTCCGAACAAAATTTTGCTACAATGATCAACGGCATTCCTGTCATCTTCCTTCTGGAAAATTCTCGTCCACATGTAGCATGTTTAACGCACAGGTAAATGATCGTTTCATGTTAGTTAGTTCTGTCTCATTTGTCCTACCAACCGAACATTACACATTTTGATCACCATTTATTTAATTAATCACAATATCACATAAATTTCAAGTTTTACTCTAATATAGAGACGAACAAGAATATCAAATCATATATTTAGTAAAAATCGAGTAACCTCTAAATAAAAGCTATCCTACTTCCTAGTTAAACGATGGGGGAAAAGTAATTTCATAACTTAAAAGGAAACTACAGTACTTATTATGGTACATTTTTTAGTGTAATTTCTGTCAGTGTGTATAACCTATTTCAGACCTGCATGTGTTATAATATATTAAACACCCAAATTTATTTATATACAAGTATCCCATTTATGCATCTTGTATTGACTTACGCAATTAAAACAAACGACAACTCTCACCTCCAAGAAAGAGATCGTTCTTCCTAAAATAAGAGGCTGCCGTCAGACTTACTAAAGGTTGGAGCGTCGTTCTTCTGTCTTCTTGGTTTCTTCACTCTCGGTATATAGTAAGCGAGAGAAATGGAAGAGTATAAGAAAAGGAATGACAGAAGAAGAAGAAGGAAGTGAGGTGATATATGAATAATTAATATTATCCAAACTTGAAGGTTAAGTCCTACGTTTCTTTAAGTTCTCCTTGTTTTTTTAGTGTTTATGATATTATGTTACAACTGTTAAAAAGCCTTTTATATATATTAAAATTCTTTTATTTTCCTTTTAAAAACACGTCATTGATAACTTAACAATCATATACTTATTAATCAAAGACAAAGTTAAATAAACTCATTTTACTAATAAATATATCTAACCAGATTCAAGGCAAACCTGTTAATTTATAGAATTATTTATAAATGAAATAAAATTCAGTGTTCATTAAGTAAAAATCCTTGTCTACATTTTAGGGCCTATAAATATATCTAATACTGAGAAACCCATAGGATCACATGTTTGCTACATTACCCTAATATTTATTTGGTTACTTAAAACCTTTTTCCATGTAGCTAAACGAAAGGAGATAAAAGAAAATCCTAGCTAGGCCTCAAATTACATTCCATTGTTTTGATGCCGTCTCTAAAACGTATGACCGGTAAATTTCCCCCAGCATTTCAGGCAGCTGTAATTTTTTTCACATTGTATCGTTTTGTTGTCACGAAACAAAAATAGTGCTTCTTTATTTCCGCCACCAGTGGAGGTTATATTATCACTCGTTTTATGTTTGTTAAAAGGAAAATAATGTACTCATATTTTACTCTCATTTAGTTAAGAGAGAAACGATGAGTCGTGTAGATTCCAAATTCCTTTGAATTTGTCCTTTAAATATTTAAAACCACAGATTATACGATCTATGGCCTTCGAAAAATATTTAATCCGGCCAAATTTAATGTGAAGGTGTGGTAGATTAACATTCAGACGATCAAGCAGTAATTAATGTTTAACATTATGATTATAAGCAAAATTTTAAGCTCTGAATTTCCAATCATGCGTTTTATAGTGGTTCTTATATTTATTTTTCCGTAGATACAAAATTACATGATAATTTACCCCAACTTTAAAACACAAACCAATGCTATAACTTTTAACATCGCCAAAACATTCCAAGAATATTCTTGTATTTGATGAGCCTTAGCAAAGATTCTATACAATTATCAGCACTAGCTGGTCCTAGAACTTTTTTTTTAATAGGTGAGGTATGTGAGTAAATTCAGTAATTCATAATATGTCAGAGCCACAAAAAAAACAGCATTTATTTTCATTAACTTCTGGAATGAATTCATATTCATACATCGGTAAGGTTTCTTGTTCGCTTGTAATTGTGAGAATATCACTGGAGGCCACCTATCGATTGCGGTAGGAAGCTCACCTCGAGCATTGTTTATATGGGAGTATAGTCGATGAGTATTATTAGATCATGAATTTAAAGGTTAAAAGTTGATGATGAACAATAATATAAGCGTTTGTCTTACATTTTCTGGAAACAATTTCAAGGTTTTATTCACGGTACCATAGAAGGGAGGTATTTACTGTGTTTTCCAGTTTTATTTCAGTTTTAACAAAAATCACACAAAATCATTGATAACAAAAATGAGAGCTTAATTCGTCATAAAAGTTGACTATTTATTCGTAACAAGTGTAGTAGCACTCTAGCATTTTAGTAATTAATCGGAGAACAAGGAAATGTAAATTTGGCCGAATAATTTTAACACTATAAAACATATATACATGGTTTCTTTTTTAGATTCTTTCAAAACTGGTATTTTACCTGAGATCTGGTAAATATTAGCCCTACTTATCCATAGAGTAAAAGAAGCATGGTAAGATCATTCATATTGCCTGATAATAACCAACTATATACATTTCATTTAGATGAGAGACGGGTACAGGCGTACAAAAGTCTTGAGGAAGGTCAATGTGATTGAGGAATAGATGAGTATTAGCAAGAGTGTCCTTTATTAAATATAACGCTGCCTCGCTCGTATATACGCTCACATTTTCTCTCGCCCCATCCCCTGGTAGGCAGAGGAGTGCTCTGTGTAGCCTGTTTGTTACGCGTGGTACTTGGAAGAGATGCACATCTGGTCTGAGTACATATTAGAGAAGCCTGGTACTGAGTTTATATGAACTTTCTGATGAGGTCTGGAAAACTTATTCGTTCTCTTCCCCACTCACTCCCACCGTGCTGACGGGACTCAGCACCACGTACATACAACCTCTCCCACAACTTTCTCTGGTCAGCCTCTAATTTTACAGGGTAGATACTGACCTTTCTCTCAGCCAACCGTCCCGCATCGGGGTAAGGGGGTGGGGGACAATGTTCCTTAACCCCTGAGCTCCGGTCTGGGGTGGCTGGTTTTTAACAACCTGCTTCATCCCCACCCATACCTTTCTCACATCCCTTTAACCTCTCCTTTTCACATTCTATCCAAATTACGCCGTGTCTAAGGTAGAGCTGCCATGCCGATGGACTGCCCGGCCACCAGGCGGGAGGGTTGTTCCAAAATGGCGGCCTGTAAGCACCCCTTGCAGTGCGGGCAACTGCAAGAGGTGATGAGCTATTGCGTCCCTTAGCACAAATAGGGTCACTGTCGTAGAATGACTCCCGACGATACCATATATATCTATTCGTTGAGGGAACTTCCTTAATTATCTTTAGAGTGCGTTACTGTCTGGCGGCCGATATTATGTATCTTCAAAATGCTTAAGAAGTGGAACTGAGCTCAAGGATAATAATATTGCTATCATTAATAAAATAGAGTTTTATTAATAATAACTATAAACAATACACAAAAACGGAAAATATTGACATAAACAGAATGGAAAGGGTCGTGGAGACTCGGGCTAATCCAAGGATTTAAGGAATTAAAAAAGGTAAAACAAATATGGAGTTAAAGAGATGGGATGGTTCGATAAACAATTTAAAGCACAGGATAGAATTGACAAAAGGGATCAATACTCAAAAGGTGACGTTTGGCTTACGTAACTTTTCATTAGGGTGCAGTGGGAGGTACTTGAAGGAATATTCGGTCCGCTGGCGAGTTCCAGCCGAAGGGGGGGGATAAAAGGATCCTGACGAGGCGTCTTGGAAAGGAGAACCGTTACTCGACGAACGGCTTGAAGAACAATGGCTGTTCGACTTTGTTCTCTTCTGAACAAAGGGGGGAATGAGAACCGTCTCTTGTCTACGGGCTCAAGAACAATGGCTGTTCTAATGTTGTTCTCCTTTGAACAACAGGGGGGGGATGAGAACCGTTTCTTGGCGAAGGGCTCAAAACGAACAATGGCTGTTCTAGGTTGTTCTCCTTGAACAACAGGGGGGGATAAGAACCGTTTCTTGGCGAAGGGCTCAAAACGAACAATGGCTGTTCTAGGTTGTTCTCCTTGAACAACAGGGGGGGATGAGAACCGTTTCTTGGCGAAGGGATCAAAACGAACAATGGCTGTTCTAATGCTGTTCTCCTTGAACAACAGGGGGGGGGGGAAGCCTTGGAGACTTGTCGTCGGAAAGGCTCGAACCTTTGGCACTCAAGGAATATTGTCCTGCTTCTGGACAAGTGATGGTGAATCTCGAGGTCAAGGGCCCTTGGCGCACAAAGGGAGAGAGGGTCGTGGTGATGTTTCGCGACGAAAATCTGGATCTCCAATCTGATCTTAGTGGTAAAGTTTCTATATAAATAGCCAGGACATCTCCTTGGCGTGGGGGAAAATGGAGTGAAAGCTTGGAGGGAACGCACAGCCGGGCCGGGGAACAATGCCTTATCTGTTCATAAGCCTAACTCGATCTGGCGAGGTCGGCGTATGGGGGCGAACGGGGGGACGATAACCTCCTTGTTTAAACATTGGCATCCGGTAGCTGAGATAAGACTCCAAGCCTCGAATCGAAGATGCACGTGGGCAGCATCGTGGTTTTAAATAATACGGGGTAGGAGTTGAAATTAAACGCAGCTTCAACACGTTCTATCACACCCCTCCATTCCAGGAGAAGTTGTCGCTTCGAAAAAAAAGAGAAGGGACAACGATAGAGCTCCGTTGTGGGGAACTCGTTTTCTTGTACCAACCGTACCTTCCTGCACCTAACTAGTATTACCTCAATACATATGATTATTTTGATCTTTAGATTACAGGGGAAAATAACCTTTAATACAACTCAATCAAAGAAAAAAAAAGGGCATGGAACAATGAAATGATATAAACTTAGTACATACGGGACAAAATAAATTATACGTAAATTAATAAGAACAAATATATAGACATACCAAAAATTAGACATTGAGCGTTACAAAATTCAGACATATACATTAATTAATTATATTACAAAAGAATCCTAAATTAAGTCGTACAAGACGGTATATACCTACATGGAGATACTAATCCTATGAATACAATTATTCTACACGATTCGGTAACGCATTCCTACTGAGTGCGTCAGCGACCTGGTTATCGGAACCTTTTATCTAATTTATTTTAAACTGATACTCTTGCAAGAGTAAACTCCAGCGCATGATGCGGCCGTTTGAGTGTCTCATATTCCTAATATAGGCTAACGGACGGTGGTCGGTTCCTATTTGAAATTCTTTACATATCAAGTACAGCTTGAATTTGTCTATGACCCAGATAATTGATAGAGCTATCTTTTCTCTAGTGGCATATCTCTTTCCGCGTGGTAATAATTGACGACTAGCATATGCAACTGGATGACTCGTTCTGTCATCCACGTATTGAAGGAGTACACCTCCAATGCCCTCGTTGATCACGTCGGTCTTAACCCAAAAGGATTTTTCTGGGTTGGGCAACTTATAAATGGGGGCAGAAATGAACTTACTTTTGAGCTGATTAAAATGGGAAACAGCGACATCATTCCAACGTAAACGATCGGAGAAATTCTTTTCCTGAAGGGGGCATAGGGGGGCCGAAATTGCAGCGAAATTCGGAACAAATCGCTGATAGGGAGAAGCTGATCCTAGGATCGATCTTAATGGCTTCTTTGTAATCGGGAGGGGCATGTGGGCGATTGCCTTAATCTTGTTCTCGTGGGGACCTAACTTGCTTCGTCCTATTTTGAAACCCAAATATTTGATGGTTTCGTGAGCAAAATGGCATTTACTGGGGCCAATGCTGAGGCCATTTTTACGCAGTCGCTCAAAAAGAGCTAATAGGGCGGGTAAATGGTGATTCCATTTAATTAGTTCTTGTAGCTGACTCTTTTGACGTGGTGTCAGCTGCGCGTCACTATCCAGGTCAGAGGGTTCCAAAGACTTGCCTGGTAGGAAAGGAGGAGGGTAATCGGCATCAGGTTGGATGCACACTGTCTGGATTACATTAAGGGACTCCGCGGGGCAATCCTCTTCAAGCGCCGATGCTTCGTCCAGTTCTACGAAGGTATCTCCATGGGCGCGTTGGGGGTTCTTTTTTTCTTGGGGTCCAGGGACAGTCTCCGTGTCCTTGTCTGGGGCCTTATCACCTAAGGGTGTTAGTGATTCACACTCCTCATTTTCTGTCCTAAAGTCCTGGTTAGGGGTCTCCGAGAAATCGGACGGTATCGGGGTTCTGAAGGGGACGGGCTCCTGGGCTTCTTTCTTATCTCGGCCTTGAGGAAGGGCGGCCTGAAACACAGGGTCGAAACTTAATGGGGGCTCTGTCCTATAAGTACGGAACAGAATTTTATGGGTGCTACAATGACTTCAGCCCAGCCATTATAATATTGACACTGCAGGTAACATCTAGCGACGGGGAATCGGTTCGCCCGCCCAAGTTGGTCATGTACCACCGCAAACCTTTCGTGGTTAGAGGCCACTGGGAGGAGTTCGTCGGACACGATGAAACACGTACATCCTGTGTCCCTGACGAGAGTCGTTACTCGGCAGCTGTCCACGCTGCCCTCCTCATATTTCAAAGTTCCCGATGAACTTTTACCAAAAACAAAATTTACTTGGTGGCCTGACGAAGGGGGAGAAGATTCTGCTTAGGGCCGCACCACCGGGGGAGCCGGGGTTGCATTAATCTGGTGAACTTTGTGGGCTGGTCCGCTTTTAAGTCTAGAATTTTGGGGGCAATTCCAGCTCATGTGGTTTTCTACACCACAGGTGAAGCATATGGTTGGTCGCTTCGGGAAGAGAGATGGAGGAGAAGTCTTAACGGGAGGTTTGGAGTCCCGTTGTTGGTTCTGGGGAAAGAAGTTTGGGGGTTTTACGGGGCTCGGAAACTTTGTCAGCTTTCCTGGGAAGGGGCGCGAATCCTTACTTCTTTCTTCTCGTTGGATTTCTTTTTCTCGTTCTTCTCGTTGTATTTTTCTTTCTCGTTCTTCTCGTTGTATTTCTCTTTTTCGTTCCTCTCGTTGTTTTTCTCTTTCTCGTTCTTCTCGTTGTATTTTTCTTTCTCGTTCTTCTCGTTGTATTTTTCTTTCTCGTTCTTCTCGTTGGATTACTCTTCCCCGTTCCTCTTTGTTTTTCTACCTTTTTTCTTTGAACTTCTGCTTTAATCCGAGCTAATTCAATCTGAAGCTCAGCTTGTCTTATCCGTTCCTCTCTTTCTCTTTCTTTTTCTTCTCTTTGCTCCTCTTGAATGTACTCAGTTAGTTCTTTTCCGGAGAGTCCACAGGACTCTCTTTGCGCTTTAAAGATTTCGAACTGAGTCATCTTTGCACTTGGGGGCGAACTAGTCAACCAACTAAAATTCCTTGCAACAAGAATTATGCCTCTATAGAATTAGCCTACCTAAATATGGGCACTGACCTATTCGTACTTGGTTTCTCAATCTAAATAACCACTGACTAAAATCACAAACAAACACAAACAAATTATTATAACCGTTCCTTGAGCTACTCCAGCTTCTTAAGTTTCAAAAAAAAAGGGGGGATAGCAATCGTTAAAACAAAAGGGAACTACTATATTCTATTATTATAACGAATAACACTATGCTTTACTCAACTGAGACCAGTGTTTGCAAAGATATAGCGTTAAACCTTACACACCTGATACCAAATTTAAATAGTATATATATATATATATGTCGTAGAATGACTCCCGACGATACCATATATATACTATTTGTTGAGGGAACTTCCTTAATTATCTTTAGAGTGCGTTTACTGTCTGGCGG
Organism: Ceratothoa steindachneri; assembly: GCA_963969495.1. Lineage (NCBI taxonomy): Eukaryota > Metazoa > Arthropoda > Malacostraca > Isopoda > Cymothoidae > Ceratothoa > Ceratothoa steindachneri. The sequence goes on along the minus strand of OZ018317.1, from coordinate 148,219,881 downwards.
CCGATATTATGTATCTTCAAAAGGCTTAAGAAGTGGAACTGAGCTCAAGGATAATAATATTGCTATCATTAATAAAATAGAGTTTTATTAATAATAACTATCAATAATACACAAAAACGGAAAATATTGACATAAACAGAATGGAAAGGGTCGTGGAGACTCGGGCTAATCCGAGGATTTAAAGGATTCAAAAAGGTAAAACAAATATGGAGTTAAAGAGATGGGATGGTTCGATAAACAATTTAAAGCACAGGATAGAATTGACAAAAAGGGATCAATACTCAAAAGGTGACGTTTGGCTTACGTAACTTTTCATTAGGGTGCAGTGGAAGGTACTTGAAGGAATATTCGGTCCGCTGGCGAGTTCCAGCCGAAGGGGGGGGATAAAAGGATCCTGACGAGGCGTCTTGGAAAGGAGAACCGTTACTCGACGAACGGCTTGAAGAACAATGGCTGTTCTACTCTGTTCTCTTCTGAACAAAGGGGGGAATGAGAACCGTCTCTTGTCTACGGGCTCAAGAACAATGGCTGTTCTAATGTTGTTCTCCTTTGAACAACATGGGAGGGATGAGAACAGTTTCTTGGCGAAGGGCTCAAAACGAACAATGGCTGTTCTAGGTTGTTCTCCTTGAACAACAGGGGGGGATGAGAACCGTTTCTTGGCGAAGGGCTCAAAACGAACAATGGCTGTTCTAGGTTGTTCTCCTTGAACAACAGGGGGGGATGAGAATCGTTTCTTGGCGAAGGGCTCAAAACGAACAATGGCTGTTCTAATGCTGTTCTCCTTGAACAACAGGGGGGGGGAAGCCTTGGAGACTTGTCGTCGGAAAGTCTCGAACCTTTGCCACTCAAGGAATATTGTCCTCCTTCTGGGCAAGTGATGGTGAATCTCGAGGTCGAGGTCCCTTGGCGCACAAAGGGAGAGAGGGTTCTGGTGATGTTTCGCGACGAAAACCTGGATCTCCAATCTGATCTTAGTGGTAAAGTTTCCATATAAATAGCCAGGACATCTCCTTGGCGTGGGGGAAAATGGAGTGGAAGCTTGGAGGGAACTCACAGCCGGGCCGGGGAACAATGCCTTATCTGTTCATAAGCCTAACTCGATCTGGCGAGGTCGGCGTATGGGGGCGAACGGGGGGACGATAACCTTCTTGTTTAAACATTGGCATCCGGTAGCTGAGATAAGACTCGAAGCCTCGAATCGAAGATGCACGTGGGCAGCATCGTGGTTTTAAATAATACGGGGTAGGAGTTGAAATTAAACGCAGCTTCAACACGTTCTATCACAGTCACCATGCCCAATGATGAAAATAAAAAAATCCAACCCCCAACTTCCCCAAGAACATCAACGAAGCCGCCCTCGGGCAGCTCCACCGAGAAAATGGAGGTCCCCCTCTTGTGCTTGCGCAGGGGACCCTCCATACTTCTTTAACCGGAGAGGAGGCTTATTTCTCTCCTACGCCTACGGGTGTAGGGGACTCCCCCTCACCCCCTTCTCTGGAGGTGCTTTCGGGCACCTCCCTATTTCCAGCGGCAGTCCCCTCTGTTCTTTCCAAGGGGACTGCAAAGAATGACAGCAGGCATCCCTTAGCCAGCCGCTCCTCATCAAAGTGGTTCGGTAGGGCAAACCCCCTTAGGAAGAAGAGGGAAGCCAGGCCCCTTCGGTCGCGTCTCTAAAAAGACCTGCTGGCAAGAATATTAAACCTTGCCGAAGTCAAGGCCTGTGCCTCCCCACTAAAGACTCATGACGCTGCCAAGGGGACCTGCGATGTCCTGGGAGGGGATGGCTAACTGGAAGCCCCTCCTGTGATAGACATGGTCCTTGAGGAAAACCTGCCTGAGATGGTAGGGCCTTTCATGGGAAAGAATCTGGGCTCGACGCCAAGCACCGAACCCGAATCCGCCCCTATGCAAAGTCCTCCTCAAACGGCTGGGGATTCTAGGGCAGTACAAGGAGGGGAGGGATCTCCTCCGGATGATGCCCTTGCGACCACCAGAACCTTCTCTATTTTGGAGAAGAACCTGGCTTAGGCCAGTACATCTGGCCTAGATGCTTCTACCGGCGGGGGTGAGAAGTGGGTTCATTCCCCGCCCTCCTCTCCGAAAAAGACCAAGACCAAAAAGACAAAGAAGACTCGGGGCTCCTCTCCATCCGAAGGGACGGATGGGTCTGCCTCCACTCTGGCAAGTGACCAAGCCAAGATCGGCACATCCGGCCCCTCTGCCTCCCCGGTTGCGGAGCCCCTCACTAAGACCAAAAGGTGCATAGGGCGGAGCCTCGATGACATCGGGGCCCCTCATTCACAGGTTACCTGGCGTTTTCGAGCCCGCTGGCTTCAAACGCTTCCTCGTTATTCGCTCCACTGATGGCACCATGTTGTTTAAGGGCAAAATGACCCATCAGAGGAGAGGATTAGCTAGTGCAATTGGTAGAGAGCAGAAGGTAACCTGTTTCTCGGACGGAAGCCTTCTGGCGAATCCCGCCGAGGCGGCCAAAATAAGTGCTCTTCGAACACTTCATGGCACCCCGGTGAGTGTGAAGCCGCACTCTAGCATGAACTTTGTAAAAGGAGTAGTTTATGCGAGGGAACTCGTTGACTACTCCATTGAGGACATCTCTCTAGAGCTGGCCGACCATAGGGCGGTCATGGTCGAACGTGTGATAAGAAAACAGGGAGAAGCCTCGAGACTCACCCCTACACTCTTCGTCACGTTCGACTGTGACAAGCTCCCTTAGTTGGTGCGTGCCGGTTGGTACTGCTACCGCGTGAAGGCATTCGTGCTACTGCCGCGGCGGTTCTATTACGGTCACCGCTTCGGCCATACGAATCGCTCATGTAGACGTGCAAAGTCCTAGTCACCAGAAGTGTGTAAATTGCTCTAAGGGCGCACACGATAAGTCCAAATCGTGTGTGGCCAAGTGTGTCAATTGCAAGGAGCCGCACCCTGCTTCCTTGAAGCAATGTGGTGCATAACTCCTTGAGAAAGAAATCCTACCCGTTCACCCCAGGATCGACTCTCATTTCGCGAGGCTAAGGACTTGGTCATGGCGCGCCCGGCTCTGCCTGGGACGTCATATGCCTCAATAGTTTGAAAGGCACCCTCTGCTCCTGGCCCATCCAGGCTAACAAGCACGGTTGTTTCCGCACCTATTCGGAGCCCATCTGCGGGCTCTAATTAACCCGGGCGCTCCCTGGTAAAGCTGGCGGGAAAAAGACTTCATACCCAGCCCCGCTAAAAAAAACAGCAATCCCCCCTCTGCCCCCAGCGTGACCGTTTCCCGTAAGGCGAAACGGCCACGCGCCTCCACCGAGTCGTTAGACTCACAGCAGGCCACACCACTGTAGATGGTCGCTAGGCCATCTCCCGGGGTTCCTAAAGCTGTCCCCCGAAAGGAGGAAAGCAACAAAGGACCTTCGGATCCTTCGCCCATGCCCCGAGGTGGAGCGAGTGGCTCGGAGACGGTGATTCCTCGATAAGAGGGCGCCCCCGCCTCCGAAGCCACAACGCCCGCCTAAGGTTTTGAGGCGGAGGGAAGAAAAGAATCGCATGGCGAGCCCAACCTCCCCAAATAAGTCCTCGAAGGCAACAGACCCTTTAGCGCTTTTTCCGGCCAACAGCGCCCGGGGTTCTGCCCCCAGGAAGCGTACGGCCATTCCCGTGATGTTCTGCAGTTCGAGGAGGGCCCCCGCTTCACTCCGAGATAGGCCTGGTGGCATATTCCTTCAATGAAATTGCCGTGGACTCTGGGCCAGCTGGGAGGAGCTGCAGAGGCTCGTCTCGTCCTGTTCCCCATAAGCTATCTTTTTGCAGGAGACCATGCTAGGCGCTTGCCCCCTGCCTGCCCTCCCGGGCTATAAGGGTCTTTGACCCCACCACCGCGGGAAAGCTGGGCTGGGGGATGCGCTGTTTACACCCGTCATGATGTCTCCGTTCTTCCTTTCTCTTTAGATACTTCCTTTCAGGCAGTGGCTGTGCAGCTGCATCTGGATAAGAGGTATACTATCATTTCTGCGTACATTGCACCGTCAGCTGACTTCGACGCGGGGGACTTCCGCCGCGTCATGGCACGGTTGCCGAGGCCCTATTTCTTGCTTGGAGATTTGAACGGCAGGCATCCTCTCTGGGGAGATTACTCCATTAATCAGAGGGGACAAGTCCTTACCGATCTGATCGAAGAGCTTGAGATGGGTGTCATGAACGGGGATGAGTTTACGCATCACTGTCCGAGAACCGCTTCATTTTCTTGCCTTGATCTATCTTTGTGCTCTTCGGATGCACAGCTTCATTTTGATTGGGGGGTGGTCGATGAACTCCATGGTAGTGATCACTTTTCCATTTACATCTTTTTCAAGGCAACTGACGCCTAAGAGACCACCTTGGTGGTGCTTGGCGCGGGCGCGGTGGCCTGCATTTCAGGGAATGACTGAATTCTCTATCTCAGTCGAGGAGTTTAGCTCGGTAGCTGAGGCCGTTGAGTTCTTCTCCGGCATCTTATCGCTGTGGGCCTAACTACTATTCCTAGGATGTCTGGCCGTTTTGCACGCCAACCACTTCCATGGTGGTCGGCCGAGTGTGAGACGGCGCTCAAATAGAATCATTATGCCTACATGTGCTATAAGCACCGCCCGAACGATTTCAAGGTCGCTGAACTTCGTCGGGCTAGGACTAGGTTCCTGTATATTTAGAAGCACGCCCGCCGCTCTTCTTGGCGGGCATACGTGTCTTCACTTAACGGGAAGACCCCCTTAGATGAGGTGTGGAAGAGGGGTCAAAAAGATTCGGTGCAAGTTCTCACATGACCCCCCCTTCGTTCCCTAGGAGAATGGGACCGCAATCTCGGACCCCGCGTCCATGGCGGAATCCTTAGCGACCGCCTTTTTCGTATTCGTTAGCCGTGATGCTGCTCCACCAGCATTCAATTCAGGTCGTGATGTCGCGAAAGGCCGCCAGCTACACTTTACCTCTAGAGGTGGAGATCCATTCAACGTCAAGTTTACTGTGAGTGAGTTGCATTCCGCTCTCGATTCGTGCGCGGACACTGCCTATGGTCCGGACGATGTCCCGTACGCCATGCCTTGAAACCTGCGTCAGCGAGGCATGGCCTTTCTGTTAGATTTGTTCAACAAGATCTGGGTAGAAGGTCTTCTCCCAGACTCCTAAAGAATGGCCACTGTGCTCGCCTTTCGCAAACCGGGGAGAGATCACTCTACTCCAACCGGTTTCCTTTCCGCCCAATCTCTCTAACCTCTTGCATGTGCAAGTTGATGGAGAAATTAGTAAATGTTAGATTAACCTTATTCCTGGAAAGCGGAGGCACTCTGTCCTATGCGTAGTCCGGCTTCCGCTAGTTCCACTCCACGTTGGATGCTCTGCTCCGACAGGAAAATTCCGTCTGCGAGGCTTTCCTTCGTAGACAGCACTACGTGACAGTATTTTCGATTTGGAGAAGGCCTATGATACCGCATAGCGATACGGTATCATGGAGACTCTCCAAACGATAGGGGCAATGGGACGCCTCCCAATGTTTATATCTGAATTTTTGCAAGATCGTCGATTCCGCGTACGGTTGGGGGGGTCCCTTTCCGTCCAAAGGAGCAGGAAGAGGGTGTCCCGCAGGAAGGTGTCCTCAGTGTCACACTCTTTGCCCTGAGCATCAACGGCATCACCTAAGTGCTTCCGGAAGATCTTTTTGCTACGCTCTACGTGGACAACCTTTCGATCTCTTTTGGCGCGGCACAGATGCCAACTCTGGAGCGTTGACTCCAACAGACATTGAACCGCGTCTCTCGATATGCCGAAGCGCATAGGTTTCAGTTTTCTTTGGCCAAGACTAAGGTGGTGCACTTCTGCCGCCATCCACGGCTTCATCGTGACCCAGATTTGTTTCTTAATGGGGTGCGCCTGGATGTCGTGGAGTCGCACCGTTTCCTTGGTCTTGTATTCGACCGACGCCTCACCTGGGTGGCTCATATTTGCAGCCTTAGGTTCTCTTGCACCCGCGCCATGGACATTCTCCATTCCTTGACGTTCAGCGCTTGGGGCGCTGATAGGACTACTGCCCTACTTATTTATCGATCCTTTGTTCGTTCAAAGCTCGATTACGGATGCGAGTTTTATGCATCCGCAGACGAGCGTTTATTGCGGAAGGTGGTGTTAATCTACCACCTTGGCCTTCGCCTTGCGACCGGTGCCTTCCTCACTTTCCCCATTGAAAGCCTGTTGGTCAATGCTGGGGAGATGCCACTCGCTCTGCGCCACGTGTAGTGCATCACCTGCCTGTACGCGCGCGCCCGGTGCCTCCCTCAGTCGCCAACAGCTTTCACTGCTTCCACAGCTGATCTCGATGGTGCCTATGCCGCTGAGAGACGCCAGTCATACGATAAGCCATTTGGTTTCAAGGCCAGAAAACTCCTTCCAGAACTAGATATAGCTCTTCGGCCAGTGGCGCCCCCTGTTCTCCTCAGGACGCCACCCTGGATGGTACCAGATTTGGCTATTTGTCGCCACGCCTCTGCTCCCAAAGCTTGTACGGCACTGAGAATATTGCGTTCGACCTTTTTGGAGCACACATCATTTCACGCTGCAACCGTGCCAGTGTATACGGATGGCTCCAAGTCTCATGTTGGGGTCGGCTTCCACGCCGTATCCCCTCTGTTTAAAGTCAGCGGGGCTCTACCAGGCGCTGCGTCTGTCTTCACGGCCAAGCTGGTGGCAATACACCACTCGGTACATGAAATTACGCGACGTGCCCGGTTCGGAGACTGGATTGTGATCTATAGTGACTCACAAAGCGCCCTGAGTGCTCTCGGGGCATTGGAATCTCCGCATCCCCTGGTTAGCGATATCCGTGTCTTACGGTTTTGGCGAGCCGGGCAGATGTCGAGATTACCTTCTTCTAGGTTCCTGGACATGTATGAATTTCAGGGAATGAGCGCGCTGATGAGGGCGCCAAAGAGTCCGCGAGGACTCTGCAACTGGACCAGTGGTTCACTCTTCCTCACACCGACTACATGGCAGGAATACGGGCAGCTCTTCGGACTGCTTGGTAAAGAAGATGGGAGACGGTCGAAGGGAACTTAAAATTGCGTGCCATTGTGTCGCGACTGTTCCCATGGACCTATCCCCCAATGCCGCGACGGCTTCAGGTCGCTTTCTGTCGTCTCCAAATCAGACACACTCTTTTGACGCATCGCTATTTGATGGAGCGCTCGCCTGCGCCGTATTGTGACGACTGGGTTATCCCCTAGACTCTTTGGCACATTCTTGTCGAATTTCCTAGTCTGGGTGATCTTCGCGCACGTTACCTGTCCCGGTACCGCGATGGGCGGGGTCGCTACTGCCTGTCCTTTGTACTCGGGACGAGTGCGTGCAAATTGACTGGTGGACTTGTTAACTTTTGGGGGGAGGCCGGCCTTCTCCCTTTTATTTTACCAGGTTTAATTGTTGTTTTTGTTATTTCTTTTTATTGTTTTTTCCTGTTCAAATTTTTTAAAGTAGCTTAGAACTAGGCTGTTTGTTTACGGCGACTTATGCCTAAGTCGGCAGTCGCCAGATAGCACCTTTAAAAAAAAATATCTCCACTCACTTCCCCTGAGCGCTACTCTTTGTTTATTTCTTCTACAACGATCCCCCCCTCAACCTTTTAAACTCTTCTACATGCACTTGGCATTAGAAGGAACTGTTTTGAAAAAGAAAGAGTGAAAATTTGGGATGCCTCCTCACTGGCTTGAAGTGAACTCTTTGACGGTTACTGGGTAAATTGTTTGATGCAATTCCTCCTCGCTCCCTCTTAACGCTAGTTTTTTTCACTATAAGACTATTTCCTGATCATTTTGTCTACCCCCCATTCACCCCCTTGGTATCGGTAGGAACCGTTGTCAGCAGGACAGAGTGCAAAATTGGGACGCCCTGTAACAGGGTTTAATTGATATCTTTGACAGAGCCCTTGGAATTGTAGTTTGGTATGCGCTTCCTCATTAGTCCCTCTTGGCATTCTTTTTTCTCTGCAACTATCTATCTTTCCAGGCTTAAGGACTTGACCAGCTACCTCATGCCGTGTCGAAATATAGGCTTTAGAACCTCTATCATCCAGACCTTTTAACACTCCAACATTTTAATAAATGAGCCCTTAAGGGGACCTATGCGCTGGGGTGGGAATTATCGGAATATCGTTTTGCCCAACTAGCCACTTCCCTGCGTATATTGGACTGACGACCTCGCTGTGTCGCTTTTCAGGTGCATAGAGCTGTACTGCTTGTGGTAGGAGGTTTTTCTCTCTTTTTCGCTTCTTGTCCTTCTTCCTATTTGGCTGCACAAGTAGAGCTGTGACCTTTGGAGAACCACTGGCCACTTAGTAACTTCTAGTTGGTTTGCGTCGCTGTCGTAGGTTATAAACACCATATTTTAACGCATCTAAGATGTATGCTTGAAAAGTCTGAAAGCCAGAGAGGAGATAGGCGAAAGCAGCTGGATGAAGAAAATACCCCACCAATCACCTGCTTTTTTGTTCTTTACTGGTGACAAGTGTCAGAAATTACAATGTGTTGGCAGACTTTTCCACGTTTTTAACTGTTTTGCCAGCATTAGAGATTACGTCACTCCATCTCTCAGTCCTCGCCCGACTTTGGTGTTGGGGCAGAAAATGAGCTAAATGACTGAACCACTCTGACAGGTTGAAATGCTTCCCCATACTTTTTAAATTTGGCCAAAAGGTTTTTCCCTTTGTCATTTTTGAAGCGGCGCTTCTGGGAGCTTCACCCCTGTGACTGACGGAAGTACTCCCTTCCCTGCGCTTCCTCAGGAGTCCTGCAAGGTTCTTCTAGCAGATAGGATGCTTCTTACTCCCCAATTTTTACAGGATCGGGAGTTTCCCCCTTGCATTCTTTTTGGAGTTGCCTTTGTTCAACTATCCACTTGAAGCGGGTCTCAATTGGCTTTCCCAGGGGCGCCTAAGAACACATTAATATAGAGGACGCGCCGCCTCCACCCCCACTCCTTTTGTTGAGATCAGGTGACCCGCCACAACCCTTTCGAAGGGGTGAAAGGTGGCATCGTCCCCAACGGAGCACGGAGTTCTTCCTCCGAGAAGCGTATGGCCATTCCCCTGAGAGTCTTCAAATCACAAAATACACGTGCGTCTCTGCCGAGCGAGGCCTGGAAGGCAAATTTAATCAACGGAATTACCGTTGCATTATAAGCCGACTGGAAAGATTTGAAAAAAGCTGCAGTAAACCATCCTGGGTGCGTGCCCCCTGCCCCGAGGTGTATAAGTGTTTTACGACCGCACCACGAGGAAGCCTGGCAAGACGATGAGAGATTTACACCAGGCATCAGGTCTTCGTTCTTCTATTTGATATAAATACCTTCTTTCAGGCAGTGCTATTCCAACTAAAACTAGATAGGATATATACTCTTATATTTGCGTACATTCCTACGTTAGACTACATAATTTCTCGCCGTATGACGAAACGGTTGCTGAGGCCCTTTCCTCTGCTTAGGAATTTTAACGGTGGACAGCCAGTGGTCAGGTCCTTGCCAACCTAATCGACGAGCTGGATATGGGTGTCCTAAATGTGGATGAGTTTGTGCATCAATGCCAGAAAACAGCTTTGTTTTCTTGTATCGACCTGTCAACTTGATTTCAGGATGTATAGCTAACTTTGGTTGGAGGGTGATCCATAAGCTTAATGATAGTGACCACATTCCCATTCAAGTACACATTTTCTGGCCTGCTTTCGCATGAATAACCACTCCAGTGGTGCTTGGAGCGGCGCGGTGATCTGCATTTCAGTAAAAGACTGATTTCTCTATCCAACTCGAGGAGTTTAGTTCGTTTGTTGAGGCTGTTGAGTTTCTCTCCGGCACCTTGATCACCATGAGCCTAACTACTATTTCTAGAATGTTACCTCACTTTACACGTCGAAGGCTTCCTTGGTAGTCGGTGGATTTTAGACTGCCCTCAGTGAGAATAGATATGCCAACATATACTATAAGCGCCGCCTGAACAATTTCACCTTTGTTGAAGTTCAACGAACTAGAGCTACCTTTCGGTATATTTCTAAGTACACGAGCCGCGCTTCCTGTCAGGCAGGTATACGTGTCTTCAATTAGCAGGAACACCTCTCTTGCAGAAGTGTGAACGCAAGTCAGAAGGATTTGTTGCCAGTTCATGGAGGACATCCATCTCGTTGTCTAAAAGAACGGGATTGCAATCTCTGACCTCGCCCCTGTGGCAGAGTCCTTTGCAACTGCTTTCTCTACATTTTATAGCAGAGATGCTAGTACACTTGTATTAAATACACACGCAATGTCGCTGAATGAGGCCGACTGGATTTTATCTACAGAGGCGAAGAACACTTCAACGACAGGTTTACGCTGAGTAAGTTGTGTTCCACTCTCGATTTATGCCCGTACCCCTCTCATGCTCTGTTCGATGTCACATATTTCATGCTTTGAAGCCTGGAATAGCATTCAAGCTAGATTTGCTTAATAGTATGAAGAGAGTGTGGAAGGATAAGGAGCAAGAAATGGAATTCATTTTTTTCTCTTTCCTTTGTCTCCGGTACCTCGGTTCTCCGTCATGCCCCCCCTATCCGACTTCCCCTTTCACCGTTGATCGTCTGTCCCAAGCAATTCGCACGAGGGGGAAATACCATTGTCGCAAACGAATTTAGTCGGCCTCACGTTCCGTTGGTAGCGCTGCATTTATCTGCCACTATGGAACCTTATCACGGCCCAAGGCAATTAAAGATTTCTCTTGGCGATGTATCTCTCTCCCCATCTAGATAATTTCGGAATCTATGTATCTTCACAACTTTGGAGTTTACAGGCAGATTGTGTCTAAACCCGCCGCCCAATGCGTTAGCCCTTATCGTCTTCGTTAGTCAAGAGAAAATTAACTGCATTCTCGGGCAGAGAAGAATTGAGTGATTTAGAAGAGCCGGAAAGGAGCTAGTCGTCACTCAGTGTTGTTCGTGGAGAGAGTTTTAGGTGCCCTTCAACCCTTCTCATCACGTCATTGGAATTTAAGAATCGGAAAAAGCCATCCCCAAAGCATCATTCGTTTGCCTTTTAGAATAAGAGGCCCCATCTTCAATTTCCAAAGGTTGGATTGAGCGTTTCGTGGAAGGCCACAAGTTCAAGGTCGAGCTTACCTCTCTTGTCTTACTCGCCACACATCAAGGTAAAAGGCATTTAACCCCCTCTTCCTAATGCTACTCTCACCTTTACCGCGTCGAACGTCAAGGATCCCCTTTGCTCTAAAACTTGCATAATTGTAAAATCATTTCTTACTTTATTATCTCTCAGTTCAAACTTAATTGATAGTGTCAATCGTTTTAGCCGTGAACCATCAATATTTAATTTCATTGCACTTTAACTTGCCCTATATGTGTGCAAAATAACACCCTCTGCCCCCGATTGCCTAATTTATTGGAGATCACGTGCGATTGTTTCCTGCCATGGCGAACGTCACTTTATGTTCGAACATTTAAGAATTTTTGACTTCTGAGCGCATTGGGGAGATATTCCCTAACCTGCGAACTCGTCCCAAGCCTCCCCCCCTCCGCTGACGAGGCGAGGAAAAGCCGCTGTATCTCGCACCTTGCTGCTGAATGTTGAATCGAATCCGCCTCTGGATTAAGATGTCTTCGGCTTGTGACTCATTTCTCCAAACACCCCCTCCCCCCTTAGAATTGGGCACACAAATACTTAGGTTATACTGTAGTTCGATAAGTCTAGCATGCACCTCAAGGCCGTCCTTATCGTCACGTCCCGTGAACGTTCATCAGACAGCAGACTTTCTCAGCCGTGATTCTACCCCAGTCAATTGGTAGCTTCCTAAGTCAGCAATAAAACCGAAGTTAAACTCCATCCTTTACCTTTGAAGAAAAGAAGTTTCCTCTTCAAGTGAAATTACGAGAATTCCCACATTCTCTTCGAACGTAATCGTTGAAGATTGGCTATCTTCATCGGAAGGTTGGTTCTGATCGTGCTCCACCTGCCTCATTCTGACCGTGCCCAACTTGTCTCATCGGATCGTGCATCACTTCACTAATTAGATCGTTGCCCACTCGCCTCATCGTAGGAAGGACCTTCCTCGAAGTCACCGACCTGTAAGACTGAAACCCCCTCGATTATTAGTATTGTCAAGTTCTGCCTTTTGATATGAGCCTCTTAACATTAATCAATTAATTCTATTTGAGAATCCCTCCTCATAATAATTATCAAAGGACATTTCAATTTAAATCATTCCCTTTTACGTATTTTTATTCATATTTTGATATTTGTAAATAAAATTATATTTTTGTTGTTTCATCTTTAACTAACCTTAAACGATACTCTCGGCTTATTTAAGTAAATCTCGCTAACCATTTATGCATCTACCTGAATATTAAGGAGTTGAAACCCAACACATCAAGTTTGACCTCCTAATCGGTCGTTAATACCTGCGAACAGTCCTTCAACGCTTTGCGTTGCAGTACTTGATTAAGTCACTCCCCACATAATATAAGAGTAGTGTATGGTATAGAATGGTGTTCCACGATAATGTGTAAAAAATCTTTAGCCCTATTAAAGTATAGTTTTCGAACTGTGTTTCTATATTTCTTGGCCTAGCAACAGTATATTTAAAGCACGTTTAGAGCCATCCTCAGCTGGAGCCTTAAATATGGTCGGCCAGTAAGCCACTCTGGATATAACAGCGCACACGATGTGTCGCTCAATGAGGCCGAGTGGATTTTATCTTCAGAGGAAAAGAATACTTTGACGGAAGGTTTACTTCTAGTAAGTTGTGTTCCGATCTCGATTTTTTCAAGGACCCCTCTCATGCTCTTTTTGATGTCCCATATTTCATGCTTTGAAGCCTAGAATAGCATTCAAGCTAGATTTGCTTAACAGTGTCTAGAGACAGATCCCTTTCCAGACACCTTGCGAAAGTCTACTGTGCTCGTTTTTCGCAAACATTAGAGAGATCACTTTTTCCATGGGGGTTTCCGCTTAATTTCTGTAACCTACTGCGTGAGCAACTTAATGGAAAAAATTGTAAATGTTAGATTAGCCTTTTCATGGTCAGTGGAAGCCCCCTTGTGTTCTACTTAATGTAAATTTTGCACAGCCCCTTGATGGAGAGCTCTTCTGCACCCTGCTGCGACGACTGCTTTGTCTGCCAGACTTTTCAGCACAATATTTTTCTAACATGCCAGTCTGGGTAATCTTAGCATGCCTGCGTTAACTATTCTAGTATAGTCGCTACCACTTGTCTCTTGCACTGCCCCCTGAATTCTTCGAGGGGGCTGGCCGCTGCCATTTTACTTGAGTATCATTAAGCAATAAATCATTCTTGGGACTTATGGCCCGTGTACGCAGTCGCCAGATCGATGCTAATAAAACAGAACAAAAACTCTCTCTCTCTCTCTCTCTCTCTCTCTTTATATATCAAGGCAGGAAATCGAGTGTGCAGGGATTACCAGTCAACCACGATGGATTAAAAAGGAAACGCAACCATTAGATAACAGTTTAATTAGTAACTATCAAGGGTCACACTGAGGCTTACACTTTTGTATAGGTTCTTAAGATATAAAAGTACATCTCGCTAAGGATAAAAAATAAGCTTTCATCACGAGATTCAACACAGCAGTCTCAAGCATCCGAAGCCATTAATTTGACCCTAAAATCTCCAGACAGAGTTTGGTTGTGTTTCCTTTAGTAGTCATAGCAGACTGCTAACAAGCGAGCATTGCGCTCGTCAAGTCGCTGATTTGAATCAAGGCGGAGACTGATTTTTCATCATATTCGAGGGCCAAATTCAATTCATGATCTTTTTAAAAGAGAAAAACAAAATCTGGTGATTCAAAATACTTTTAAAAATGTGGTATTATTTAATAAATCAAGTGCATAGAAGAAATCACAATGGACTCAAAATATCCTTATTGCGGCATGGCAAATCAATTTTCATTTTTTATGATTTAAAAACTTCATGGTCCATACTAAAAATGTCACCGGGAAGCATGAGCGCAAAAGTAGTCTTAAGAAAAAATGGACTCAAAAATAGCCATGGAAAAGCATTAGTTCACAATTATGCCTATAGTAGATTGGACCCCCAATTTTCCTTAGGAAAGCAATGGAGAAGCACATACTCAAAATCATTCTTAGGAATGCAGGGACTCAAAAATTGCCACACAAAAGCAAGCTCAAAACTACTCCTAGGGAAGAATGAACTCGAAACTAGTCGTTGGAAAGCATGTACTCAAAATTATTCGTTTTATCACTCTCCTTGGACTCACGGAAACTTGGCTTGTTCCTACTGCTTGCTGTCTAAATCTCGATACCCCTGATGGTTACGTCCACTCCCATACCTCCCGTAACTCTCGCGGTTGTGGAGTTTCTCTCATTCACAGTGCCTTCTTTCCTCTGAATAATCTGCCCTCTCCCCCTTTTCAGTCTTTTGAGGCGTTCATCAATGTCTCTGATTCCACCCCCTCTTTAATTATCTTAGTCCTCTACTGCCCCCCCCCTCAGCTCCTTCCTCGAGCTTTTTCTTGATGAATTAAGTAACCTCCTCGCTGGCCTCTCCCCCATTGGTTCTCTGCTAATCCTCGGTTATTTCAACCTTCCTAGGCCACAATCCTGAATTTCAAAGCCTTTTCTGAAATCCTTGATCTCTTCTCCCTTACTCCAATTCTTTATTTCAAATTTGTCCAATGCTATATCTGATCATTTCTTTATCAATTTTAACTTCTCTATCCCATTCCATATACCTCCCCAGCTGTCTCATAATCCTAAGCCTTTCCGTCGACTAGTTTCCATTGATATTCCCTCCCTATCTAATGATGTGGCTTCCAAACTTCCTTCCAATGATGCTTCTGCCTCTCCTGACCAGATTCTCTCTTCTTTGGAGCAACCCCTTCTCACTTGTCTTGATGCCCATCTCCGCTTGTCACCCCTTCGAACTCCCGTTGTCACCGTGCCCCTTTGTACACTATGGAACTCTTCCGTGCTAGGTAGTCCATGCATGCCCATGAAAGAGTCCTTAGAAAGGCTCGCACCCGTGGTCAAGACACGACCCCTCTCTTGCTGGCGTTCCGACATGCGACAGCTTCCTACGTGGTGAAATTAAAATCTGCTCTTGAAGCCTACTCATTTAATCTGCTTACTGATAATAGAAATGATCCCCGTACCGTCTTCCGCCTGCTCTCCCGTCTTACTTTCCCAGCCCAGGTCTCCCCACCCATTAGCCCTGCTACTCTCTCCAATTTCTTCGCAGATAAGGTGACTAACCTCCGTACCTCTCTTTCTCAGCCTTCTGTCCCGGCTCGTGCCATTCTCGCTGACTTTCCGCCTTAGCCGCTTATCGTTTTCCCCGCTGTGACCGCGTTGTAATTTACAGCCCTGCTCTCGCTTTCTAAGAAATCGGGCTCCCCAAAGGACATTTTTCCGCCTAAACTGCTATGTAAAATTCTGCCTGCTATCCTCCCAACGCTTCTTCACCTGTTCAACACTTCACTTGCAACTGGTCTTGTTCCCTCTTCCTTCAAACGTGCCCACATCCGTCCGATTCTTAAAAAGCTTCAACTGAACCCCATTGACCCTTCCAATTATCGCCCGATTTCACAACTTCCTTTCCTCTCTAAGGTTCTGGAGAGAGTAGTTGCTTCATGCATAAAAAGTCACATGGTGGCCTGTAAACATTGCTGAAACCTACCAATCTGCTTTCAAATCAGGTCACTCCACAGAAACCACCCTTCTCAATGTGTCCGATTGCTTACGAAGAGCCGCGGACAGGGTTTGTGCCTTAATTCTCGTTCTACTCGACCTCTCCTCTGTCTTCGACATTATTGAACATACCGTCCTACTTGATCGTCTCTACTCTTTCCTTGGCATATCAGGCACCGTGCTTGACTGAACCCTCTCTTACCTCTCGTCTCGTACCCAATCCGTTGTGATTGACGACGTTTCATCCGACTCTACCTCCATTCGCTTTGGAGTGCCACAAGGCTCTGTCCTTGGTCGTCTACTCCCCATAAGGGGCGCGGCAATTTGCCATCCTGGCCACCGTGCTGACGGGACTCAGCATCCCGTCCGGCCCCAGCTTAACCTCTCTTCCTTCCTTCAAAACACTTGTTTCCTCTCTTTTCATACAACCATACCCACAACTTTCTTTGGTCAGCCTCTAATTTCCAGGGTAGATGCTGACCTTCTTCTCCACCAACCGTCCTAAAACGATGCTGAGGAGGAAGTGGCCAATGTTCCCTAACCCCTGAGCTCCGGTCTGGGGTAGTTGGTTTTTAACAACCTGCTTCATCCCCACCCATACCCTCCTCACATCCCTTTTCCTCTCCTCTTCACATTCTTTTTTTTTACGCCGTGTCTAAGGTGGAGCCGCCATGCCGATGGACTGCCAGGCTACCAGGCGGGAGGGGTTGTCCGAAATAGCGGCTTGTAAGCACCTCTCGCAGTGCGGGCTACTGCGAAAGGTGATGCGCGATTGCATCCCGTGTTAAAAAAAGGGGCACCATGCCCAATAATGAGTATAAAAAAAACCCTTGGGCAGCTCTAGCAAAAAAATGGAGGTCTCCCCGCCTTTGCTTGCTCAGGGGACCGTCCATATATCTCTAACCGGAGAGGAGGCTTACTCCTCTCCTTTGCTTCCGGGTGTAGGGGATTCCCCCTCACCCCCTTCTCTGCAAGGGCTTTCGGGCGCCTTCCTTTTACCAGCGGCAGTGCCCTCTGTTCTTTCCAAGGGGACTGCCAAGAAAGCCAGCAGGCAGCCCTTAGCCAGCCGGACCACATCGAAGCGGCTTGGTAGGGCAAAACCCCTTAGGGGGGAGAGGGAAGCCAGGCTCCTTCGGTCGCTTCCCTCAAAAGACCTGCTGGCAAGAATATTGAACCTTGCCAGGGTCAAGGCCCATGCCTCCTCAAAGAAAACTACTGGCGACACTGCCAAGGGGACCTGCGATGTCCTGGGAGGGGATGGCCAACTGGAGGCCCCCCCTGTGATAGAAATGGTCCTTGAGGAAAACCAGCCTCAGACGGTAGGGCCTTCCATGGGGAGGAATCCGGGCTCGGCGCCAAGCACCGAACCCGAATCCGCCCATATACAAGGTCACCCTCAAACGGCCGAGGGCTCTGAGGAAGTAAAAGGAGGGGAGGGATCTCCTCCGACAGGTGCCCCTACGAATACCAGGACCTTCTTCATTTCGGAGAGGGACCTGGCTGAGGCTGGCCCATCTGGCATGGGGGCTTCTGCCGAGGGAGGTGAGAAGCGGGTTCATTCCCCGCCCTCCTCTCCTAAAAAGAAAAAGACTAAAAAGACTAAAAAGACGAAGAAGACTCGATGTTCCTCTCCATCCGAGGAGGCTGCGGGGACGGATGGGTCTGCTGCCACTTTGGTAGGCGACCAAGCCAAGATCGGTACATTCGGCCCCTCTACCCCCTTGTTTCCGGAGCCCCTGACTAACACTAACACCAAGAATGCACAGGGCGGAGCCTCGATGACATCAGGGCCCCTGATTCAGAGGTTACCTGGCGTTTTCGAGCCCGCTGGCTTCAAACGCTTCCTCGTTATTCGCTCCACTGATGGCACCATGTTGTCCAAGGGCAACATGATCCATCAGAGGAGAGGATTAGCTAGTGCAATTGGTAGAGAGCCAAAGGTAACCCGTTTCTCGGACAGGAGCCTTCTGGCGAATGCGGTGAATCCCGCCGAGGCGGCCAAGATAAGTGCTCTTTGGACACTTCATGGCACCCCGGTGAGTGTGACGCCGCACTCTACCATGAACTTTGTGAAAGGAGTAGTTTATGCGAGGGAACTCGTTGACTACTCCATTGAAGACATCACCCTAGAGCTGGCCAACCATTGGTCGGTCAAGGTCAAACGTGTGATGAGAAAAGAGGGAGGGGCCTCGAGACCCACCCCTACACTCTTCGTCACGTTCGACTGTGACAAGCTCCCTGAGTCGGTTCGTGCCGGTTGGTACCGCTACCGCGTGAAGCCATTCGTGCCACTGCCGCGGCGGTGCTATTACTGTCACCGCTTCGGCCATACGAATCGATCATGTAGACCTGCAAAGTCCTGGTCACCAGAAGTCTGTGTAAATTGCTCCAAGGTCGCACACGATAAGTCCAAATCGTGTGTGGCCAAGTGTGTAAATTGCAGAGAGCCGCACCCTGCTTTTTCTAAGCAATGTGGTGCATATCTCCTTGAGAAAGAAATCCTGGCCGTTCAGGCCCAGGATCGACTCTCATTCCGCGAGGCTAAGTACTTGGTCCTGGCGCGCCCGGCTCTGCCTGGGACGTCATATGCCTCAATAGTTAGAAAAGCCTCCTCTGCTCCTGGACCCTCCAGGCCAACAAGCACGGTTGTTTCCGCGCCCATTCGGAGCCCTTCTGCGGGCTTTACTACACCCGGGCGCTTCCCTGGTAAAGCTGGCGGCAAAAAGGGTTCACACCTAGCCCCGAATAAATCCAGGGCTCTTCCCTTTTCCATCAGCGTGACCGTTTCCCGTAAGGCGAAACGGCCACGCGCCTCCACAGAGTCGTTAGACTCACAGGAGGCAACAACCTTGAAGATGGTCGCTAGGCCATCTTTTAGGGTTCCTAACGCTGTACCCCGAAAGGAGGACAGCAACAAAGGAGCTTCGTTCCTTCGCCTACGCCCCGAGGTGGAGCAAGTGGCTCGGAGACGGTGGTTCCTCGAAAAGAGGGTTCCCGCCTCCGAAGCCGCAACGCCCGCCTAAGGTTTCGAGGCAGAGGGAAGAAAAGAATCGCATGGCGAGCCCAACCTTCCCCAATAAGTCCTCGAAGGCGACAGCGCCTTCAGCACTTTGACGGCCAACAGCGCCTGGGGTTCTGCCCCTAAGAAGCGTACGGCCATTCCCGTGAGGGTCTTCAGTTCGAGGAGGGCCATCGCGTCTCCTCCGAGCTAGGCCTGGAGGGCATATTCCTTCAATGGAATTGCCGTGGACTCCGGGCCAACTGGGAGGATCTGCGGAGGCTCGTCTCATCCCGTTCCTCGTTAGCTATCTTTTTGCAGGAGACCATGCTAGGCGCGTGCCCCCTGCCTGCCCTCCCGGGGTACAAGGTTCTTACGACCCCACCACCGCGGGATGGCCGGGCTGGGGGATGCGTGGTTTAAACACGGCATGATGTCTCCGTTCTTCCTTTCTCTTTAGATACCTCCTTTCAGGCAGTGGCTGTGGAGCTGCACCTGGATAGGAGGTATACTCTGATTTCTGCGTACATTCCACCGTCAGCTGACTTCGACGCGGGGGACTTCCGCCGCGTCGTGGCACGGTTGCCGAGGCCCTATCTCTTGCTTGGAGATCTGAACAGCAGGCATCCTCTCTGGCGAGATTACTCCCTAAATCCCAGGGGACAAGTCCTTGCCGATCTGATCGAAGAGCTTGAGATGGGTGTCCTAAACGTGGATGAGTTTACGCATCACTGTCTGAGAACCGCTTTCATTTTCTTACCTTGACCTATCTTTGTGCTCTTCGGATGCACAGCCTGATTTTGATTGGGGGGTGGTTGATGACCTCCATGGTAGTGATCACTTTCCCATTTAAATATCATTTTCAGGGCAACTGTCGCCTGAGAGACCACCTCGGTGGTTCTTGGCGCGGGCGCGGTGGCCTGCATTTCAGGAAATGACTGAATTCTCTATCTCAGTCGAGGAGTTTAGGTCGGTAGATGAGGCCGTTGGGTTCTTCTCCGGCAACCTCATCGCCGTGGGTCTGACTACTATTCCTAGGACGTCTGGCTGTTTTGCACGCCGAGCACTCCCATGGTGGTCGGCAGAGTGTGAGACGGCCCTCAAACAGAAGCGTTATGCCTACATGCGCTATAAGCGCCGCCCGAACGATTTTACTGTGGCTGAATTTCGTTGGGCTAGGGCTAGGTTCCGGAATATTTCGAAGCACGCCCGCCGCTCTTCTTGGCGGGCATACGTGTCTTCACTTAACGGGAAGACCCCTTTAGCTGAGGTGTGGAAGCGAGTCAAAAGGATTCGGGGCAAGTTCTCGCAGGACCCCCCTTCCGTTCTCCAGGAGAATACGACCGCAATCTCGGACCCCGCGTCCGTGGCGGAATCCTTAGCGACCGCTTTTTCCGCATTCTCTAGCCGTGATGAAGCTCCGACAGCATTCAATGCTGGCGGAGACTTTTGCCTCCAGAGGCGGAGAACCCTTCAAAGACAAGTTTACTGTGAGTTAGTTGCGCTCCGCCCTTGCTTCGTGCGCGGACACTGCCCATGGTCCGGACGATGTCCCGTACGCCATGCTTCGACACCTGGGTGAGCAAAGCATGGCCTTTCTCTTAGATTTGTTCAACAGGATCTGGGTCGAAGGTCTTCTTCCAGACTCCTGGCGAATCGCTACTGTGCTCGCCTTTCGCAAGCCGGGGAGAGATCACTCTACTCCGAACGGTTCCCGCCCAATCACTCTAACCTCTTGCGTGTGCAAGTTGATGGAGAAATTGGTAAATGTTAGATTAGCCTTTTTCCTGGACAGCGGAGGCCATCTGTCTTCCGCACAGTGCGGCTTATGAAAGTTCCACTCCACGTTGGATGCTCTGCTCCGACTGGAAAATGCCGTCTGTGAGGCTTTCCTTCGTAGACAGCACTACGCCACGGTCTTTTTCGATCTGGAGAAGGCCTATGATACCGCATGGCGATACGGTATCATGGCGACTCTCCACACGATGGGGGCGAGGGGACGCCTTCTATTGTTTATATCTGAATTTTTGCGAGATCGTCGATTCCGCGTACGGGTGGGGGGAGCTCTCTCCGGCCCAAAGGAGCAGGACGAGGGTGTCCCGCAGGGAAGTGTCCTCAGTGTCACACTCTTTGCCCTGAGCATGAACGGCGTCACCTCGGTGCTGCCGGAAGATTTTCTCGCTACGCTCTACGTGGACGACCTTTCGATCTCTTTTGGCGTGGCCCAGATGCCAACTCTGGAGCGTCGACTCCAACAGGCATTGAACTGCATCTCCTGCTATGCCGAAGCGCACAGGTTTTGTTTTTTTTTGTCCAAGACTAAGGTGGTGCACTCTGCCGCCATCCACGGCTTCACCCCGACCTAGATTTGTTTCTTAATAGGGTGCGCCTGGATGTGGTGGAGTCACACCGTTTCAATGGTCTTGTATTCGACCAACGCCTCACCTGGGAGGCTCATATTCGCAGCCTTAGGGTCTCTTGTACCCGCGCCATGGATATTTTCCGTTCCGTGACGTTCAGTGCTTGGGGTGCTGATAGGGCTACTGCCCTACTTTTTTATCGATCCTTTGTTTGCTCGAAGCTCAACTACGGATGCGAGTTTTATGCATCCGCAGCCGAGCGTTTATTTCGGAAGGTGGATTTGATCCACCCCACCGGCCTTCGCCTTGCGACCGGTGCCTTCCGCACTTTCCCGATTGAGAGCCTGTTGGTCGATGCTGGGGAGATGCAACTTGCTTTGCGCCGCGTGCAGTGCATCACTTGCCTATACGCGCAAGCCTGGCGCCTCCCTCAGTCGCCAACAGCTCCCACTGCATCCGCAGCTGATATCGATTGTGCCTATGCCGCCGAGAGAAGCCAAACATACCCTAAGACCTTGGGTTTAAGGCCAGGAAACTCCTTCGAGAGGAAGATATAGCTCTCGCGCCGGTGGCGCCCCTGATTCTGCCCAGGACGCCACCCTGGAGGGTACCACATTTGGCTATTTGTCGCCACGCCTCTGCTCCCAAAGCTTGTACTGCGCCGGGAGTATTGCGTTCGACCTTTTTGGAGCACACCGTGTCACGCTGGAACCGTGCCAGTGTATACGGATGGCTCCAAATCCCAAGAGGGGGTCGGCTTCCACGCCGTATCCCCCTGTGTTTGAGGCCAGCGGGGCTCTACCAGGAGCTGCGTCTATCTTCACGGCCGAGCTGGTGGCAATACAACACTCGTTCCGGGAGATTACGCAACGTGCCCAGGTCACGGACCGGATTGTGATCTATAGCAACTCACAAAGCGCCCTGAGTGCTCTCGGAGCATTGGAATCTCCGCATCCCCTGGTTCGCGATATCCGTGACAACACGGTTTTGGCGAGCCTGGCAGATGTCGAGATTACCTTCTGCTGGGTTCCTGGACATGTAGGAATTAGGGTGAATGAGCGCGCCGATGAGGGCGCCCAAGATTCCGCGAGGACTCTGCGACCGGACCACCGTTTTGCTCTTCCTCACACCGACTACATGGCAGGAATACGGGCAGCTCTTCGGACTGCTTGGCAAAGAAGATGGGAGACGGTCGAAGGGAACTTAAAGTTGCGTGCCATTGCGCTGCGATTGTTCCCATAGATCTATACCCCAGTGCCGCGGCGGCTTCAGGTTGCTTTCTGTCGTCTCCGAATCGGACACACTCGTGTGACGCATTGCTATTTGATGGAGCACTCGCCTGCGCTTTATTGCAACGACTGCGTCGTCCCTAAGACTGTTCGGCACATTCTTGTCCAATGTCCTAGTCTGGGTGTTCTTCGCGCACGATACCTGTCCCGGTACCGGGATACGCGGGATCGCTACCGCCTGTCCCTTGTACTCGGGACAGATTCGTGCAAATTGACTTGTGGACTTGTTGACTTCTTGGGGGAGGTCGGTCTTCTCCCTATTATTTAAGCAAGGTTTGTTTTTGTTTTTTTCTCCTTGAGTTGCACGCTCCTTCGCCGGGGGGACCTCTCCCCTACGCACCAGCTTGCTTTCTTTCCCCCTTTTTGTTTTTTTTTTCTCTTTAATTTTATTTTAAAGTAGCCTAGAACTAGGCTAGTTTTAATACGGTGACTAATGCCCAAGTAGGCAGTCGCCAGATGAGCTCTTAAAAAAAAAATAAATTGGTCGTCTACTATTTCGTATCTACCTTCTCCTTCTTAGTTCCCTTCTCCGTATTCTCGGTCTATCCTTCCACCTCTATGCTGATGACACTCAAATTTTCGTTTCTTCATCCCCCCCGTCTCTTGCCTACTCTATCACTGACCTCCTGGCTGCCTACTTCTCCATTTCTGACTGGCTCACTACCAACTTCCTCAGGCTTAATCACTTCAAAACTGAGGTCCTCCTTGTCGGCACCCCTGCACTTGTCAAAAAATCCAAATCTCTTTTTCCCTCGCTTACTCTCAGTGGTAATACTATCATTTTCTCTGAATGCGTTAGGAATCTGGGTGTGGTTTTAGATGAGTATCTCTCCTTTAAGCCTCATATCCGCAATGTCAGCGAATCCTCTCTATGTTTACTTCGTAACTTCTCTCGCATTCGCTTTCACTTTGATCGCCAAAGACTTGAGACTGCCGTTCATGCCTTCATCACCTCCTGCCTTGAGTACTGTAATTCTCTGTTTGTGAATCTGCCATCCTCCCCCCCCCCCTCCCTTCAACTTATACAGAACTATGCCTCCCGCCTTCTCCTCCGTTGCTCTCGCTTCTCTCCCTCGAAACCCTTGCTGCATGAGCTGCACTGGCTTCCTGTCATATCCCGTACTCACCTTAAAATACTTCTCTTCACATTTAAGGCCCTAAACAACAAGGCCTCGTCTTACCTCTCTTCTGCCCTCTCGCCACGCCATGTCCCTCAGGCCCTTTGGTCATCACATGCACCTCTTTTGAATATTCCTCGTTCATCCCTCTTCTCAATGGGGGATTGCTCCTTCTTCATCTGCGCCCCTAAGTTGTGGAATGCTTTTCCTGCTGAAATCAGGTCTTCTCCCTCTCTTACCACATTTAAGCATCTCCTGAAAACGCATCTTTTCAGTATTGCCTTCTCACCCTCTTGAATTTACATTGCATTTCCATTCTCATCTCAGCACAACGTGCGCTTTGGGAAGGCTTCAGGCCTTGAAGAGCGCATTACAAAAGACCTATTATTATTATTATTATTATTATGAAGTTAAAAATAGCCACGGGGAACCGTGAAGGGAAAATAGTGCTGGGATAAATGGACTTAAATTTATCTAGGAAACCATGGAATCTAAATTAGTTCTTGAAAAGCTTAGATAATATATTACTTCTGAGAAAAATGGACTCAAATAAAGTCCATTTCTAGAATAGACTAGGAAAGATTCTACTCAGAATTATTTCTTGTAAAGCATGATCTCAAAAATAGTTCTGCTGAAGCCTATACTCAAATATAATCTAGGGTAGGAATAAACTTGAAAATAGTCCTAAAGATACAAAGTTTGGCAAAAGTTCTGAAATACTCATTTTTTTTATCTTTCGAGTGGTTTACCTGTGTGATAGAAAAGGTTTCATCAAACAAACTTAAACTTCTACTTTTTCAGCAAGTGTCATCAAAACGTCTTTTCCATTGTGTACAGGGGTGTATAGATGGAAATGCAAAGATTCTAGATCTCTGCTCTCATGCGCGCGGGTCACAACTAGTGTGAAATCGCGAAGCGGCTCATGTGAGCCGTATGACTGTATACAGAGTTTTGGAGAGGCTCAAAAACGGGAAATACCTCATAAATCTATCTCGTTTAGCCCTACTCAAGTTGGCAAACGGTTGTCTGTGATAAAGGCCTTCAAAAGTGCTAAAAATCTTAAATTGACACCACTCACGATGAAGAAGAACATATTGGAAGTCATGGTGTCTAGGGTGATCAAGGAGCAAGGCGAAAAAGCTTGAGGTGCGTGAAAAGATCTCTGTTCACCCAAGGTAAGCGAAGGCAACGTCTGGAGTTCTGTCGCTGCCTTATCGCCTTATTGAGTCATGGCAAATCAATTTTCATTTTTTATGATTTAAAAAATTCATAGTCCATACGGTCATCAACATGCAGAACGACCATGTGCTAAGCTTTGGCAAGGTTACCTGCGTGGTTCATGGCTGGTCACAGGCTCACCGAGACCGAGTACTGGGAAATTTTGACCACGTAAGTCCTGCGCTGGATGAGAACGACCATGAAGAATTGGACTGTCTTTTAGCAGGAAGGTGGCCCAGCCCAGACATCCAAGCCTGTGCAAGAGTTGTTGGGGCCAAACATGAATCTCTCGCAGTCACAAGACATCAATCCCCTCTACTACCGCATGTGCACGTCTGACAAGAGCAGGGCCTACAATGTCCGCAACAATAAGGTCGACAAGCTGAGGAAAGGTTTTTCCGCATCGTGTGCGTGGCGTTCAGGTCCTTCCTGGAGTGCGGGCTTGCCGCCGAGGGCGGCCACCTTGATTAATATTACAATTCAAACACAGATTTTTATAATAAAACAATAAAAATGTGTGTAACTGAATCAAAAATATCATTGTGTCCTTTGTTGAGAGCGTCGTAATGAGTGTAACACGACTTTTGCAATACCCACTACATAGACTCAAATTGATTCCTTTGGAATTACATATGCACACACAAATAACCATGAAGAAATATAGAAAAACTTATTCCTTGAAAGAATGGACACACAATTAGCCTGAAATAGATTAACCAAAGTCACTAAAGTGGAAAGCATTGAGTAAAAATTAGCTCGGTAATGAATGTTAGTAAAGATAGTGTTTAAGAAACATTTATTTTTTAATTTAGCCAGAGAAAGAATGAAATCAAAATTACTCCTAGGCAAACATAGACTTAAAATTATTTCTGGAAAAGAATGGCGTCAAATATATTCCTAGCAAATTATGAATTCAAAATTCGTCTTAGGACGAATGGATTCAAAATCTGTATGAGACATCAAGTACTTATTTGACCTTGAAAAAAATCTACTTTAAATCCATACTGGTGAAGTATAGAGGCAACAATAGTTAATTAGTAGAATGAGATGAAAATTAGCCTTGGGGATATATAGTTTGAAGAATTCCATGGTGAACCATATATCATAAGTCTTACAAGTGAAAAAAATAGCACTGGATATGCACGTTCTAACGCACAACTACGTGAGGAGAAGCTTAGAGCAATTTATCTTTGTTTATTTATTAAGTCAAATGCTGTCCAGTAAATTGAAGAATATTTAAGGCTTCCACAATGCATTTGGTATGTTTTTATCAATAGCATCTGAAATAGACACGCTACATAGGAAAACAGATTTAAGGGTCGCCTGACTCCCCTCCCCATAATATGTAAATGGCACACTATCTGATTTGCCATTGGTAATTTTTTTCTTAAATTTGGAGTGGGCTTGTTTGTCATTCATAAATGCAGAAGCCAAGATTTATTCAGATGTGCATGAAATATTTTGTAAGATAACAATCCTGTCAAGGGAGGCCATCGTGGCCAATTTTTACTATTTTCTCTATAAGGAATGTCGTCAGGTCCTTCCCTTGTGGGCATGCAGGGATTTATCTTTAAAACTTAAAAAATTAAATTTTCAAATAGCAGATATTTTAGCACCAAAATTAACTCGATGTTCTTTCTTGGTAGAGTTTGAACCGGAAATATCGATTCCCTTTCGCGCTCTCTTTCCTTTCCTCTCTCTATTTTCCTCTTTCTCTCTCTTCCTTTCTTCTTCACTCTCTCACTTTCTTCACTCTCTCACTCTCTTCACTTTCTCTCTCTCATTTTTATCCTATTTATCTCTTTCTTTCTTTCTTCCTCTCTCTATTCATCTCTAATACTCTCTCTCTTTCATTCTTTCTATCTCTCCCTCTCTCTTTCTTTCTAGCTTTCTTTCTCTTTGCTCTCTCCTTCTCTTTATTTCTATCTTTCTTTCTCTTTTCTCTCTCTCTTTCTTTCTTCCTATCTTTTTCTATTTTCTCACTCCCTCTAATTACACATATGCCTTTCTCAATGGTTTTCACTTCTTTGAGAGGATTTTTATTATATACATATATGGTGACTGTGGTAGGAAGAAATTCACCTTCAACAATGAGGTGTCATAAATTCAAGTCTGTATCCAGTATATATCACAACGAGGTGAAATCTTTACACATAGGTGTCAGTTGTTCTAACTAGAATTTTTTAACTGAAGTAGTCCATAATGGGGGGGATGGACAACTTCCGGGCGCCATCTTACAAACCAATTTTTAACGTTAGCTCCTAATTCTTCTTCTATATCTGGATTAGGCAATGCTCCCTAACTGTTGTTTATATACGCCGCTCAACAATTCCTTAAACAGAGCCCTCTTTCTTTCGCAATGGCCATCAATACCACTTAAAGGGGGCCACTCGTAATCTGAAGGTGAAGACTTGTTCTCTTGTGGTTTGGAAGAAAAGCATACCTTAACCGAACTCAATATCATTCTTAGAGGATATTGTATATACATTTAATACTCACAATTTTCATTTTCGTTCTCCCCCTGTTCGCTCATTTTGAACCTATGTCGTAGAATTGGGCAGTTCTCGCCTATTTCTCGATTCCTTCGTTTGGCTTTAGTGGTTGGAAGACTTAAACAAGTGTCGTGGTATGACATTACATTATATCAATACCATATTATATCTATGGGAGAGGACCAATAACTTGAAAGCAAACCGACAAAAGGGACGGAAAACCACGCGTTCAGACGGGCTGAGTAACGAGGGAGTGCAACGAAGTCAGGTAAATTATGGACAATGGCAAGGTTCAAGGTTATTTAAAGAGACATGTATAAAAATAGAAATTTAATTATACAAAAAAAATTAATAAGAGAATTGAAAGGTAAAATTACCTCAGAGAATTAACGGGCAAAAATCACATCAACAAAGGAAGGGAGGGGGGAGATTAACTCAATTGGGTTACTGAAGGGGGAAGGGGGGTTGGCTTACGGATGTCTTCGGTACGTGAGGTGAGACCGCCCGGACTTCAGAGCGGGAGGTTGGAGTGATGACGGTTCTCCAAAAGCAAGGGGGGGGGGGTAACTTCTGGTCCAGGGTAGAGTATTTCGGCTACCCGGTATAAGGAGGGCTTCGACAGGAGTTGATGAAAGAAGTCGGGAAAATCACTCGGGGCGATCTTTCAGTGGAATTACCTCTTGGCTGGGGCTAATTCCAAATACACAAAATAGTCCAGCTGTCACTTTGCTTTGTTGCTAGCACTTGACTTGGAACCATATGTAAATCTTCTGGATTCTCGGAGAGGCTTCTCAACTCTGTGTGTCTTCCGGTGAGTCGAGCGTTATTTATATCCGAGGCTCTCCCCGGAGTTGGTGGTTAGCAGGAAACAGCTCTTCTCTCAAAGGGCCTCGAATCTTCTGGCAGAGCTATTTTAGCCCGCATAAAGGGGAATCGTGGGCTAGTCGATTCAAGGCTACCGCTTGTGTAAGGGGGGTGGGGTGGGTAGGCTTATCAATTTAGTCCTAGCCGGGCCTTTTGCTGCACATGGGAGTTCCTTTTTGCTAAAGATCTCCCACGTGGGGATTCCCTCACAACAAGAATTGCAAAAATAATCTTTAATTACCCACCAAAATATATAATACAAATAATTACACTATCTAGTTATTTATTAATTCAGCAATGGTAAAATTATCAATAATTACTAATAATTACTCATGCCGCAAGGGCTCAATACTCCGAGTACTAACTCAATAGTGTCTAAGAAGGAACTACGAATGGAATCGTAGCCTAGGGAGCACACTAATTCACTTTAGTTATCCGAGATGACTTGAGAGGAGACTACTTGACAAGTCTTAGTCGGAGGGCGTCGCACCGCCTCCACGAGGAAAGGAACGGTGTAAATATCTTACAATTTTTTTTTTTTGGGGGGGGGGGGTTACCACAAGTAAACGCCCGGTAGGATTCTACAAGTAGATGGTCAAAAGGGAAAGATTCTTCTGTAGACGCTCGAAGGGAAAAACTCCTTTGGGGTTAAAACTGTGCGCTTCTTCTTGACGGGTCCTTCGATCCTGATGCAATCGTTCCAAATAAAATAAAATCCTAGCTGCGGACGGGTATGGCACCGTGTTCTATCGCTCGAGGATATACCCCGTTCGTGGATGATAACACAGACGTCTTAAAGAGTCTGCCGAATACCTTCTGTATTTTCCGGGCTTGGCTCACTCAGAAGCAACGTAGAAACAACTCATCACCATGACCTGAGGTCTTCTCCAGGGGTAGGGGACGTCTCTGCGACTCTTTCTGCGGCCGATTCTGACGGAATACTTCGACGATTAATTTTGTAACGTGAAATATATGAACGTTCGCCGGAACTCCTATATTTGCTAACAGAATCAATTAAGGCCTGCCTCACCGTCTTAGCGTTTATAGCTTAGCGGCGAGGGTTTTGATGATCCAACTGAATCGAAGACTTTCTCGGCTAATCTGGCCGGATGTTTGCCGACGGGCGTTGAGCATTGCTCTTCCCGAAAACTCTCGTTTCACACGACTCTTTTAAACAAAATCTCACTTAATCTTTCTCTCTTTTCGACACACTACTTGGTGTTCTTTATGACAATCTTGAATAATAATTATCGTGCCTTTATTTTAAAGGTAAGGCAGACTTAAAACAAATCTAATTTCACCCCTAGGCAGTCACGAAAAATTTGCCCTCTTTTCAGATTTGCAGTCAAGTATTTCAGGCCCTAGTTGGTGCATGCAAATTTTGTTCAGTGCCAACATCCTTTGTTCTTATTTTGATGAGAGTCAAACATACTGTCATCACAAGTGAACAAGATTCGATGTTAAGTATCTTTGTCATCGTCAAAAGCATCTCAAAGGACGTAAATACATTGCTTACCCACGAAAAATCCCCGGGAACAGGGAAAGAGTGTTTTTTTGCCATATGACCATGGAGTAGCGGCAAGAGTGAGAAGGAGGAATAGATGCAGAGGGATAAATGAAACTGCATGCAACAACCTCCTTTTTGATCCATACGAAGATCCCTGCAAAGACTAAATTAAGTTTACTAAACTTTGCCGCCTTAATCAGTTAACGCTTATCTGATTTTCGGGCTAAACATAAAATATTACACGTTTAGAAATGTAGTCAGTCTTGGGTTTGAGGCAAAGTGTTGTCTTGTCTATATTTAAACGAATAAACTGCAGTGCATTCAATAACGTTAGGGAGAGACTCTTGCATAATTTAAAAATTCGGTTGAATATAAAAATTTAGATTCGTGTGAGCTAAACGGTTTAAACATAATTTTACAATTATATCAATTATAATTATACTTGAATCGATGATTATAAAGTACTTGTTACAGTTCTTATTAATTATGCTTTATTTTAAATACCTGAATTAGTTCATTTTGTAGTCTACACTGGGTTAATATAAAGAGGATTAATTTCGGTGAAACTTCAGAAGACCTACGCCAATTTAGCATTAAAAAGGGTATTAATGACGTTTTTAGGCATTGTACTCGTAATATATCGTTTCGATTTGGCGCAGTAAGTAGATATTTTTAAGATACTCCAACTTCATGGGTCAAAATGAAAATGAAATAAGTCCACCTCTCCTTATTTGCTGTGTAAAGAAACCCTGATTTCAAACATTGACTTGATTTCAAACATTGGCAACCCGGGTTTCAAACACTTAAAACAACACTGATTTCGAAATTAACACCAAAACCCATTGCCGAGAGTTAGTGAAGCATACTGTTTCGGTCCTGTGGTTGAAATCAACTGACCAAGACAACGCGCTTAACGCTATCCGTCACCCACACCGAAAGCACCTGTGGCTTTAAGCCTATCCCCGCGCCAGACAAACAGCTGGAGTGTCTATGAATAGGGCCACGAGCCTGGCCGCAAAAGAACATTCTTGCATCTACATAAAATTTGAGGCCAAGGTCAGTCTCCAACCAGATTCATGTGTGGTAGTTTTAAAGGTAAATAAATTCCATTATTTTTTCAAGGTCAATTAGCGTCCAATATTAAAGTAAGCTTTGGGTCAACCATTACTTTATATTCATTTGTTTAAATTAGTAATTCTCACTTAAACTCATTTAATTTATAGCTGTATAGTTTGTTTTGTTAGATTTCACTTTTGTTTTTTATGTGGTAATTAAAGATCTATTTTCTTAGAAGTATTTACTTCAATCCTTGAAACGCTGAGCATGGCACTAGTAACCTTCAAGGTTTAAAATACCGTAATAATAATAATAATAATATAGTAATGTTAGAGGAAAGGTAATCAAGGAGATTTTGAAGTACGTAACAAACTTATACGTAGTTACACCATCACTCGGTCCTTGCAATGCCCCGACAAGGCCTTTTGCTAACTCCTCGGACAATTTAATTAACTTTTTTGCAGCTGATGGCCTCAATTTAAAAGTGAAGGATTGAGACGGATGTAGGAACTAGGCGCGGATCGATTATAGTGTTAAAGGGTGGAGATGTGACCTATGTTTCCGTAAGAAAGAAAAACCTGCAAAAGTGTGGTTGATCGCAAATTATTTTCCAAAATAAAGATCTCCGCATCATTAAATAATAGG
>OZ018317.1:148156120-148183620 GCA_963969495.1 Ceratothoa steindachneri | reverse complement strand
AACCTCAAGCCGAGATTTTAAAGGAGAATTCACGATTCCCGGTTACCAGCTCTTCCTGAATGATAGGCCAGACAGAGAGGGTGGCGGTGTGATGTTGTATTTCAAGGATACTCTCAACTCGACGGATTGCAACATCATATCCGACCATGAACTACTAGGTGTTGACCTAGAGATAGGTCCTGACAAATACAGGACCCTGGTCCTTTATAGACCTCCTGCCCAACTCGTTGAAAAGGACAGAGATCTGTACCAGCTACTAGGAGAACTTGTCGAAGACAGAGTGTGTATCGTCATGGGTGATTTAAACACACAATTTGACTGGGAAACCAGAGAACCCTGTGGCGAGAACGCACTACTCCTGGAGTTCACGAACAACGAGTTCCTCACTCAATGGGTGAGAGAGCCAACGAAAGGAGACAATATCCTCGACTTGGTTTTCACCTCTGAAGATGACATCGTTGAGGACCTCTCTGTTGGCGAAGAGCTCGGTGGCAGTGACCACCGACTAATTAGATTTGTAGTCAAAGTCCCCAAGGCAGAGCCTGCAACTAGTAAATCAAGGAAACTGGATTTGAGAAGAGCAGACTTTGCAGGTCTACGCGTGGGACTGACTGACGCGAGGCTAGAAGAGTGCGATGCTGTTGAAGACTCTTGGAACAGTTTCAAAACCACATTCATGAGTCTTCAATCGCGTTTTATTCCTCTGAAATGCCCCCGTCGGTCTTCTGTTCAACCAAAGTGGTTTAATCGAGAAATCGGGCAACTGCTTAGGGAGAAGAGAAATGTGTACCGGCAATCGAATATCTCGGGTGACTTTAAAGAATACCGGAGGCTAGCCAGGAGAGTGAAGTCCAGTATAAGGGTGGCTAAGCGGTCTGAGGAACTCCGAGTGGCGAGAATCTGTAAAGAGAATCCAAGGAGTTTGTTAGATATGTGAACAGCCGTAAACCAATCCGTCGAACGATTGGCCCTTTGAGGAATGAGGAGGGGACATTAAAGCATTCAGATGCAGAAAATGCCAACCTCCTCAACGACTACTTCTCTTCAGTGTTTACTGAAGAGTGTGGTCCCATTCCCCAGCCGACGGATTCCTACTCGGGGGAAAAGCTGGAGGCAATGGACTTCACCGAAGGAAAAATAAAGAAAAAGATCGCTGACCTAAAGACGAATAAGTCCCCTGGACCGGACGGGTTTCTACCTAAAGTGTTGAAGGAAGTGTGCGATGAAGTATCACGACATCTGTGCGCTATCTTTAACATGTCAATCCGGACCAAATGCGTTCCTAGAGACTGGCGTGAGGCGGAGGTGACTCCGATCTTCAAGAAAGGAGACCGTAGCCAACCGTCGAACTACCGACCTATCAGTCTGACTTCGATAGTCGGTAAACTCATGGAAAGCATCTTGGTGGACAAAGTGACGTCGTATTTAGAGTCAAACCTGCCACTGAGGAGTTCCCAGCACGGCTTCCGAAGGCAACGGTCATGCCTGACGAACCTTGTAGAATTCTTCCACTTCGTTTTCAGTGAGCACGATCGGGACGAGGCGGTGGATGTGGTCTACCTAGACTTTCAGAAAGCCTTTGATAAGGTACCACACCGCCGCCTTCTCCGGAAAGTGCAAGCGCTTGGCATAGACGGAAAGGTAGCCGGCTGGATCGAGAACTGGCTAAGTGGCAGACGGCAACGGGTGGTGGTAAATGGACAGTCTTCTGAGTGGGTGCCCGTTACTAGCGGGGTGCCTCAAGGTTCTGTCCTGGGACCACTACTATTCATCATCTACGTCAACGACATGGACGGTGACATGGTTGCCAAGATTTCCAAATTTGCCGACAAAACCAAGCTTGGTATGAACGTTGCAAAAGATGGAATTACTGCCCGCCTGAAGGAAGATCTTGGGAAGATTGGGAAGTAATCGGACACGTGGCAAATGCCTTTTAACGTGGGGAAATGCAAAGTGATGCATATCGGCCACAGAAACCCCCAATCTCAGTATATCCTTAAGGGCACTGCTCTTGAATCGAGTGACACTGAGAAGGACTTGGGTGTTACTATTACTAGTGACCTCAAGTTCTCGAAACAGTACATTGAGGCGGAGAAAAAGGCCCAAAGGATGCTAGGCTATATTAAGCGCCAGTTTGCTTATCGGAACCAGAAGATTGTACTGTGCCTGTACAACTCACTTGTCCGACCGCACCTGGAGTATGCCGTACAATTTTGGAGTCCTTCATTGCGAAAGGACATCGCGAGATTGGAACGCGTACAAGCCAGGGCAACCAAGCTGATTCCGTCTATCCGACATAAAAGTTATGAGGATAGACTAAGGGAATTAGATCTGTTCTCGCTGGAAACCCGTAGACATCGTGGTCAGCTCATCGAAGTTTTCAAAATACTTAGAGGGTTCGACAATGTTGACTATCGGGATATTTTCACACTGAGTGAGAACAGAACGCGCAATCACGGCTTCAAACTTGAACTGAAGCGTTACAACCGCAATCTGTGTGGAAATTTTTTCACTTACAGTATCTGCGGTATGTGGAACGCACTTCCAGTGGAAGTTGTCAACAGTGAATCTGTTGACCAGTTCAAGTCAAGACTAGACAAAGTCTTGAAAAGTGGCCGTTTATGGACGCAAAACAATTGAGCAGCCTTGTGCCCGCTCAATTGCTAGTCCAAAGGTACCCTCTTTGAATGGACCGTAAGGTCTCCTAGGGTACCTTTTTTCCTTGTTGTTACTCCTTTTTGTTACTCTCTCTTTCTCTTTCTCTCTTTCTCTCTCTCTCTCTCTCTCTCTCTCTCTCTCTCTCTCTCTCTCTCTCTCTCTCTCTCTCTCTCTCTCTCTCTATCTTATTTTTAAAATTGACGAAACTAGAGGGAGAGGTGACGCCCCCTTGTCGCGGGAAGAGAGCTTGTGTGGACCTTTGACTTTTCGAGCTATGTTGGTGGGGGTAGCTCTTCTGGGTACCCCTGGAAGGGCTTATCTTGTCAAATTGGTCGAAAACGAGGTTCCAGACTAAGTGCGTCATTCTTTCCTCTTTTCTACTCTATCCCTCTCTTCTTTTTTTTAATTTTATCCTATTTCCCACTTATACAAAAAGAAAAAAAAACAAAAAAAGGCCTACTCCTATACGGCTACTCTTTCCCTTTTTTCTCTCTATCTACATATAAGGACCTGGCAGCTACCTCACGCGTCAGAAGAGAGGCTTTGGAACCTCTATAAACAACGCCAATCGACGCTCACTGGTTGCGAGAGACTAGGTCTAGAGGTGTTCTAGGTGTTAGTGTACGATGAATGGGATGAGGGTAGTGCCCCGTTAACCCCTTCCCTGGCGCGTGATTTTTGACCGTTCCCAGTTCCCGTTGACGGGTGCTTCTGGTAGCATTGGGCCAAGGTGACGGCCCTTTGTTCCCATGTTGGTTGCCAGGCCAATAAAAAGCCTTGGATCGAGTTCCTTGGTGTGGTGGGATATCCATTGAACGCTACCCCGAGATCCTGGCCGTTGTGAAGGGAACTAGTAGGAGTTTAGTAAGGGGCGTGCTTAGTTGTTGTTCGCCTGGGGACAAATCGATGGCCCCTTCGGGGACCGTCTGTGCTGCTTGGTTGGTAGCCACAGGACGCCGAGGCTTGACGACTCGGTTGGACGAACAGCAGCACATGGAGCGTGCCTTCTGGAAGACTCCGAAACGACTCCGATCAATAGGCGGGAGCGACTAACGTGGGGAGAACTCACCAACCCCCTTTTTATATATTGATTGGTCAAATGCTTAATAAATAGTGTTCAAAATGGCAGGCAAGAAAGGTCCAGCAGCGCTAAAATTCACGTGTGCCACATGTAAGAAGGACAAGTGGTGCGTTGACTTCCCAGAAAACTGCTTTGCGAAATGCCACCCTAGGCAGTGTATGCACCACTTGCATTTTAAAGAAGGAAGTAGAGGAAGTAGTGGCCTACTACAGGGAAAGAACTGCAGACCTCGAACATAAAATCCAGAGGCTCAAGGAGGAGCACTCCCAACAGATCCGCAGGCTCGAAGAGAAATTAAACAAACTCTCTAGTCCTGTGGCAAACACCACCTCTGCAAAGAGCCCGGGCCCGAATGTGGCAGAGACGCCAAAAGGAAAAAATAAAAAAAAAACGAAAAAGAGAAAGAAGAAAGAGGAAGAGAGAGAAATAAAAGAAGAAAAGGTAGAAGAAGTTAATGAAAAGGATGACAAGGGGAAAAAGATGATAGAGAAGAAGAAGAATAAGAGGACGAAGAAAAGAGAAAAGCCTGAAAAGAACATGAAGGGGAAGAGAGAGGAATCGGAGAGCTTGCCTCAGAAAATAAAGAATCCGAGCTCAGCAGGTAAAAGTGCCAGGGTCATCCTTGTGGGTGATTCCCAGGCACGGGACCTGCAGCCCCTGCTAGCGGCCCGCCTTCGCACAAGCGTTAAGGTAAGCTGCCTGCCAGGATGTGGTAACCACCACATCAGAGTAGAGGCTGAGAAATCACAGATTTCTGAGAGCTCAGTCGTTGCTCTGATGGTCAGTGGAAACGACCTCTACCTGAGAGGAGGTAGGGTAGGCCCTACAGATAAAATACTCCACATGGTCATGGGTGCCGTGGACAACTGTGGGCTGAAAACCCGCAAGCGCGTGGTAGTTAGGATGCTCCCGAGGAAAGGTCTAACACGGACCGCTCACTCGATGAATGTGTCTTTAAACCGGTGCCTGGCAGATTTGTGTACGGCAGAGGGGGTCTTTTTTGTAGGCCCGTACAGCACCTATTATGGTAGAAATGATCTCTACCAAAGGGATGGGGTACATCTTTCCTTTAAAGGAAAGGCCTTTCTGTCGAACATGATCAAGGATGTCGTAGAGAGGACCCAAAGGAGTATCCGGCCCAGAGTGAGGGCGGACGTACGCCAGTACGCCCGTGTCACTCCAGGAACGACCTTGTCAGAGGTCGCAAAAAGGGGTGCCTCGCAAACAAACAAGCCGGGAAACGGAAGAATATAGGGAGTCCTACATTAGGGGACTCCCTGAAAGTTCTTCTGTTTTATTCGAGGTCAATCAGGAACAAGTTTCCTAAGCTCCATGGCCTCGTAGCGACGGAAGAACCCGAAATGGTAGCCATAACAGAATCGTGGATAAAAAGGTCAAACCGAGACTTTGAAGGCGAATTCATGGTTCCTGGCTACCAACTCTTCCACAAAGATAGGCCAGACAGAGAGGGTGGCGGTGTAATGTTGTATGTCAAGGATACAATCAAATCTACAAACTCCAACATTATATCCGATCACGAGCTCGTAGGCGTTAACCTAGATATAGGTCCTGTGAGATACAGGACCCTGGTGCTTTACAGACCCCCCCCCCAACCCGTTGAGAAGGACAGGGAACTGTACCAGCTGCTGGGTGAGCTTGTTCAAGGCAGAGTGTGCATCGTTATAAGCCACTTTAACAGACAAGTTGACTGGGAAACCAGAGCAGCCTGTGGCGAGAGCGTGCTACTCCTGGAGTTCGCCAACAACGAGTTCTCACTCAATGGGTCAGAGAACCGACAAGAGAAGACAATATCCTCGACTTGGTCTTCACCTCTGAGGATGATATCGTTGAGGATGCTCTGTAGGCGAAGAGCTCGGTGGCAGTGATCACCAGCTAGTTAGATTTACCGTCAAGATCCCGAAGGTAAGGTCTGTTGCCCTTCAATCAAGGAAACTTGACTTGAGAAGAGCAGACTTTGCAAGCCTTCGTGCTGGGCTAAATGATGTAAGGCTAGCGGTATGCGAAAAGGTTGAGGATTCGTAGAACAATTTCAAAAATAAGTTCATGAGTCTTGAATCAAGTTGCATCCCTCTGAAATGCTTCCGTCGGCTATCTGTTCAACCAAAGTGGTTTAATCGAGAAATCGGCCAACTGCTTAAGGAGAAGAGAAATGCATACCGGGAATCGAAGATCTCGGGTGACTTTGACGAGTACCGGAGGCTAGCCAGGAAAGTGAAGTCCAGCATAAGGGCGGTTAAGCGTACTGAGGAACTCCGAGTAGCGAGACTCTGCAAGGAGAATCCCAAGGAGTTCTTTGGTTATGTAAATAGCCGTAAACCAGTCCATCGTAGGATTAGGTCCTTAGTGGACGAGGAGGGTGCATTAACTCACTCAGATGCAGAAAATGCTAACTTTCTCAATGACTACTTCTCCTCAGTGTTTACTAAAGAGTGTGGTCCCATCCCATAGCCCAAGTATTCTTACTCGGTGGAAAAGCTGGAGGCAATGGACTTCACCGAAGGAGAAATAAAGAAAAAGATCGCTGACCTAAAGACAAATAGGTCCCCTGGACCGGACGGTTTTCTACCCAAGGTGTTGAAGGAAGTGTGCGATGAAGTATCACGACATCTGTGCGCTATCTTTAACATGTCAATCCGGACCGGATGCGTTCCTAGAGACTGGCGTGAGGCGGAGGTGACTCCTATCTTGAAGAAAGGAGACCGTAACCAACCGTCGAACTAAAGACCTATCAGTCTGACTTCGATAGTCGGTAAACTCATGGAAAGCATTATGGTGGACAAAGTGACGTCGTATTTAGAGTCAAACCTGCTACTTAGGAGTTCCCAGCACGGCTTCTGAAGGCAAAGGCTATCCCTCACGGACCTTGTAGAATTCTTCCACTTCGTTTTCAGTGAGCACGATCGGGACAAGGCGGTGGATGTGGTTTACTTAGACTTTCAGGAAGCCTTTGATAAGGTACCACACCGCCGCCTTCTCCATAAAGTGCGAGCGCTGAGAATAGACGGAAAAGTAGCCAGCTGGATCGAGAACTGGCTAAGTGGCAGACGGCAACGGGTGGTGGTAAATGGACAGGCATCTGAGTGGGTGCCCGTTACTAGCGGGGTGCCTCAAGGTTCTGTCCTGGGACCACTACTATTCATCTTCTACGTCAACGACATAGACGGTGACATGGTTGCCAAGATTTCCAAATTTGCCGACGATACCAAGCTTGGTATGAACGTTGCAAAGGTTGGAAATACTGCCCGCCTGCAGGAAGATCTTGGGAAGATTGGGGAGTGGTCGGACACGTGGCAAATGCCTTTTAACGTGGGGAAATGCAAAGTGATGCATATCGGCCACAGAAACCCCCAATCTTATTATATCCTTAAGGGCACTGCTCTTGAATCGAGTGACACTGAGAAGGACTTGGGTGTTACTATCACTAGAGACCTCAAGTTCTCGAAACAGTGCATCGAGGCAGAGGAGAAAGCCCAAAGGATGTTAGGCTACATAAAGCGCCAGTTTGGATACCGTAACAAGGAGATAGTACTTTGTCTGTACAACTCCTTGGTTCGGCCGCACCGTGAGTATGCCGTAAAATTTTGGAGTCCTTCGTTTCGAAAGGACATCGCAAGGTTGAAACGTGTACAAGCTAGGGCAACCAAACTGATTCCCTATAACCGAGATAAAAGTTATGAGGATAGACTAGGCGAATAAGATCTGTTCTCGCTGGAAACCCGTAGACTGATTCCCTATAACCGACATAAAAGTTATGAGGATAGACTAGGGGAATTAGATCTGTTCTCGCTGGAAACCCATAGACTGCGTGGTCAGCTCATCGAAGTTTTCAAAATTCTTTGAAAGGGTGACAATGTTGACTAACGGGATATGTTCACACTGAGTGAGAACAGAACGCGCAATCATGGCTTTAAACTTGAACTGAAGCGTTACAACCGCAATACGTGTGTAATTTTTTTCACTCAGTACCTGCGGTAAGTGGAACGACTTCCAGTGGAAGTTGTCAACAGTGAATCTGTTGACCAGTTCAAGTCAAGACTAGACAAAGTCTTGAAAAGTGGCCGTTTAGGGACGCAAAACAATTGAGCAGTCATGTGCCTGCTCGATTGATAGTCGAAAGGTACCCTCTTTGAATGCACCGTAAGCTCTCTTAGGGTACTTACTTTCTTGTTACTTCTTGTTACTCTCTCTCTCTGTTTCACTCTCTCTTTCTCTCTTTCTCTCTCTTTCTTCTTTTTCTCTATTTTCTCTTTTTTCTCTCTTTTCTCTCTTTTCTCTTTTTTATCTTTTTTTTCCCTTTCTCCTTTTCTCCTTTTCTCCTTTTCTCTTTTTCTCTTTTTCTCTTCTTCTCTTCTTCTGTGTTGTCTTTTTCTCTTTTTCGCTTTTTCTCTCTTCTTGTCTCTTCTTCTCTCTTCTTCTCTCTTCTTCTCTATTCTTATCTCTTCTTCTCTCTTCTTCTCTCTTCTTTTCTCTCTATTTTTCTCTCTTTTTCTCTCTCTTTTTCGCCCCTTTTTTTCTCTCTTTCTCTCTCTTTCTCTCTCTTTCTCTCTCTATCAGAGGGAAAGTTGACGCCCCCTTGTCGCGGGAAGAGAGCTTGTGTGTACCTTTGAATTTTCTAGCTATATCGACGGGGGTACCTCTCTTTTGGGTACCCCTGATCTGGCTTCCCTTGTCGATTTGGTCGTAAACGAGGTTCCAGACTAAGTGCGTCATTCTTTTTTTTACGCTATCCTTCTCTTTTTTGTTACTTTTATCCTATCTCTTCAACTTATTATATAAAAAGAAAAGAAAAAAAACTATAAACAAAACAGAAACCTACTACTATCAAGTCATTCTCACTCTTTTTTTAATATTTCTAAATATAAGGACCTGGCAGCTACCTCACGCGTCAGGAGAGAGGCTTTGGAACCTCTATAAACAACGCCAATCGACGCTCACTGGTTGCAAGAGACTAAGACTTGAGGGGTCTTAGGCGCTGGGGCACGATGAATGGGATGAGGGTAGTGCCCCTTAAACCCCTTTCCTGGCGCATAATTATTGACCATTCATTCACAGTGACCGTTGACGGGTGCCTCTGGTAGCATTGGTCCGTGGTGACGGCCCTTTGTCCCCATGTTGGTTGCCAGGCCAACAAAAAGCCTTAAGTGAAGTTTCTTGGTCTGGCGGGATATCCATTGAACGCTGCTCCGAGGTCTTGGCCGTCGCGAAGGGAACTAGTAGGAGTTCAGTACGGGGCGTGCTTTGTTGTTGTTCACCTGGGGACAAATCGATGGCCCCTTCGGGGACCGTCTGTGCTGCTTGGTTGGGAGCCACGGCACGCTGAGGCTTGACGACTCGGTTGGACGAACAGCAGCACATGGAGCGTGCCTTTTGAAAGATCCGAAACGTCTACGATCGATAGGCGGGAGCGACTCACGCGGGGAGAACTCACCAAACCCCCTATTTTCAAATTGATTGGTCGTAAAGTGATTAAGTATAAAGCTTTCAGAATGACAGGAAAGAGAGGTCCAGGTGCTCTAAAATATACATGCGCAACATGTCAGAAGGATAAGTGGTGTGTGGATTTCCCAGAAGGGTGTTTTTCGAAATGCCACCCAGGAAGTGTCTGCACCGCTGCATCCTGAAGTGTGAAGTCCAAGAAGCAGTTGCCTACTGTAGGGAGATAAAAGATCTCTATAGGGCTTCGGAGGAGAGAGCTCAAGCACTCGAGATGAAAATAGAGACTATAGAGTCAGAGCACGTGCGCAAGCTTAGCCGTCTCGAGGATAGGGTCGCAGAATTGGCCGAAAAATTAGCGACCCAGTCAACTCCAATTACCGGAGAGCCACTCAATCAAAATGGCAACACTGCATCGTCAGTGCCGGGAGAGACTAGTGGCCAAGTGAAGAAGAAGAAGAAGAAAAAGAAAAAGAAAAACAATTGTAATCTTTTACTCCCCCTAATAATGATGGTTCCGATGTAGCCGTTGCCGAAAGAGTAAGTCATGATGGCTTTACTCCTGTCAGAAGGGCAGCCCATAGACCGAGAGAGGTTTCGATACCGACACCACTCCCAACGTCAAATAGATTTGCTCCCCTGGACTCGGGCCGGGAGTCTCCAATCGTTATCGGTGACTTTCAAGTGAGGGGCTTGACAAATCGGCCAAACGGGATGCGCAAGGAAATGTAGCGCTTACGTAGCCTACCAGGTAAGAAGACGCGAGAGATAATAAAAAAAGTTAAAATTATTAGACTAGGACAGCAAGATACGCCGGTAGTGGCCCAAGCCAGTGGAAATGATCTGTTCCTACGGGGAGGCTCTGCAGGATTTACTGAGCGCATCATCGAAGATGTCAGAAGTTTAGCAGCCTCGTTGAAAGAAATAACATCAAAATCAATCGTCGTTGGGATCATACCGAGAAGCTCCGGGGGGGCTTTGGCCAACCAAAAGGCTCTGAGCATAAATTGGAGGCTAGGTGAAATCCTATCAGGAATGGGCGTATGTTTCGTCAACCCCTTCGACGAATTCTACGGTCGGTCAGGGCTGTTTAGTTAGGATGGCACTCACCTGTCTGTCCGTGGAACAGGTGTGCTGCGTGAGCTCATCCGCCGCAGTTTATATTGGGTAAAGAAATCCGATGTAGGGGAAAGGATGACTGAGACCCCAGTGGGAGAATCAGAAGAAGTAGCGCCCTCGGCAGCTGAGGTCGAGCACCCAGCACCCGATCCTTCCGTCGATACAGAGGAGGGGGCGGAAGTAGGTGATGGTCAGCCTCCGAATCCAGCTTCGGAGGGGAGGACGCACGACGAACCGTCGGGAAACGGAGAAGTGGAGGGGGCAGTAGGGCTAGCGGACACCCCGTAGAGTTATTTTATTAAATGCCCGCTCAATAAGGAACAATTTCTGCGAGCTTAGAGGACTGATGTCATCAGAGATGCTTGACATAGTGGCAGTCACCGAGTCTTGGATTCGTGCAGACACCAGGGACTTCATAGGTGAGTTTAGAGTACCCGGTTACGCGACCTTCCATAAAGATCGCGCTGACCGGGAAGGTTGCGGAGTTCTGGTGTATGTACGAGCCCATCTATCTCCCATCGAATGCAGAACTGTCCCAGAGCATCAGGTAGTAGGAGTCGACAATACAATGTACAGGTTCATAGTGGCCTATCGACCTCCTCATCGGACGGTAGAGGTTGATATAGACCTGTACCAAAAACTGTCCAGTCTCTTAGACGGTCCTCCCTTGCTGCTGGTAGGGGACTTCAATTGCCGAGTCGACTGGAGTGACCGAACGGGCGACGGAGAGGAATCTCGGCTTGTAGACTTTGCTGACAGCAACTTTCTGACTCAGTGGGTCGGCGAGCCTACCCAAGGGGGCTACGTTCTAGATCTAGTATTTACCACTAAAGATGACCTCGTCTCTGACCTGTCAGTGGATGAGTGCCTAGGTGGTAGTGACCATAACATGTTAAGGTTTGGAGTACGTGCTCTCTGTACGCAAGGTACTAATGAACGAGCACGTAAATTGGATCTCAGACGTGCAGACTTCAATGGGCTTCGGAAGGCACTTGGCCAGATGCAACCAACTAACGAAGGCGGGACGAATTCCAAATGGAACGACTTCAAAAATCGTTTTATGGATCGTCAGGCCGAGTGCGTTCCCACGAAGGCTGTCAGACTCACGAGCATTCAGCCTAGGTGGTTTTCTAAAGAAAACGCTAGTGCTATTAAAGCTAGAAAGTCAGCGAACAGAGCATGGAAGAGGAATAGTAGTGCGATGCACCATGAAGCCTATGTGACCAAGAGTAGAACGGTTAAGGCACTAGTGCACACGGCTAAGCGTAACGAAGAAATTCGTGTAGCCTTTCTCTCTAAAGAGAGCCCCAAGGAGTTCTTCGCGTACGTAAACAGCCGAAAACCAGTACGCCAACGCATCGGACCCCTGAGGCAACGGCGTTCTCCAGGATTCAGATGAGGAAATAGCTGGCATACTCAACGACTACTTCTCCTCGGTTTTCACGAGGGAAAGGGGCGGAAAGATACCCAGACCGCTGATAGTGATAAATCGCGAGTTGGAATCACTAGAAGCTATAACTACAACTTCCAAAGAAGTTGCTAGAATGCTAGGTCAGTTAAATGCGTATAAATCTCCTGGTCCTGACGACTTCCTGCCAAGAGTACTGCGTGAGGTGAAAGATCAGGTGAGCCCTCATCTTTCTGAGATCTTCAACTCATCGCTCGACAGTGGCGAAGTACCTGCAGACTGGCGTATGGCCAATGTCACCCCGATCCACAAAAAGGATGACCGTGGCACCGCAGGAAACTACTGACCAATAAGTCTATTTCAATTGTGGGCAAAGTACTGGAAGGCATCATAGAGGATACGATAATGAATCATTTAGAGTCTCACGACCTGTTGAGAGACACACAGCATGGCTTCCGAAGAAAGCGCTCGTGCCTCACGAACTTGCTTGAATTCTAGCACGGTATAATGAGCGAGTTTGACAGAAGTCGAGCGGTGGACATACTTTATTTCGATTTCCAAAAGGCTTTCAATAAAGTCCCCCACCGCCGACTGATGGCAAAAGTACATGCCGTGAGAATAAGAGGAAAGGTCGCAA
Organism: Ceratothoa steindachneri; assembly: GCA_963969495.1. NCBI lineage: Eukaryota > Metazoa > Arthropoda > Malacostraca > Isopoda > Cymothoidae > Ceratothoa > Ceratothoa steindachneri. The sequence continues at coordinate 148,171,263 of OZ018317.1, read as the reverse complement.
AATGGTTAGAAAGTTGGTTGTCGGACAGGCGACAGAGGGTTACCATCCGAGGCCACACCTCTCGGTGGTCGTCAGTAACGAGTGGAGTCCCTCAAAGCTCCGTGCTAGGCCCTCTATTATTATTTATCTACATCAACGATATAGATGAAGGACTGGTGAGTCGTCTAGCGAAATTTGCCGACGACACAAAACTTGGAGCTAATGTAGCGAATCCCGAAAACATCGAGATGTTGAGGGATGACCTACGGATGATCGGCGAGTGGGCTGACAAGTGGCAGATGCCTTTTAACTTAGACAAGTGCAAGGTGATGCACATCGGGTATGCAAACCCCCGGTCAGGCTACGAGCTACAAGGTATGCGTCTTGAGTCTACTGATGTCGAGAAGGACTTAGGTGTGCTGATTAGCAGCGATCTCAAATTCTCGAAGCAGTGCTTACAGGTGGAGAAAAAGGCTCATCGCTTGTTGGGTTACATCAAGAGGCAATTCAGCTTTCGAAAAAAAGAGGTTGTTTTGCCCTTGTACAACTCGCTGGTGAGGCCTCACCAGGAAATCGCTGTTCAGTTCTGGTCTCCTCATTATCGAAAAGACATCGATCGTCTGGAAAAGGTGCAAGCCAGGGGCACAAAACTGATCCCATCGCTAAGGAACAAGTCATACCAAGAAAGACTGCAAGAGCTCGATCTCTATTCGTCAGAGACTCGAAGACTGCGCGGTCGTCTAATAGAGACATTTAAAATCTTGAAAGGATTTGAAAATGTCGAATCCACCAAATTCTTTACCCTCAACCGGAATATGACTCGAAATCACGGGTGGAAGATGGAGCTGCCCAGATTCAATACCATTCCGGTGGGTAAGTCATTCACATATGACATTTGCGACACATGGAATAAACTACCAGCAGGGGTTGTTGTGAGTAGCAGTGTTGAACAGTTCAAGAGTAGACTTGACAAATTATATTTGAAAAGTTGATGATCTCATTGCAAGTAATCAGTACATGCTAAGAATCGAAACCACAAAAAGTGCCTCCTCGATATTGTCCGCAAGGCCTTTGAGGTACTTCTTTTCCTTGTAACTCCATGTAACTCCTTGTAACTCTCGCTCTTTCTCTCTCTCTTTCTCTTTCTCTCTCTCTTTCTCTTTCTTTCTTTTTTTTTTCTCTCTCTCTCTCTTTCTCTCTCTCTCTCTCTCTCTCTCTCTCTCTCTCTCTCTCTCTCTCTCTCTCTCTTTCTCTATCTCTTTCTCTAACTCTCTCTTTCTCTCTCTCTCTTTCTCTCTCTCTTTCTCTCTCTTTCTCTCTCTCTCTCTTTCTCTCTCTTTTTCTCTCTCTTTCTCTCTCTCTCTCTCTCTCTTTTAAGGATTTAACAACGTCAATGCCAATAACTTGTTCACACTGACAGGGGAGTGTCCCACCCGTGGACATGATTCAAAACTTCAGGGTAAAAGAGCCACTATGGATGTAATAAAAAACTTCTTCACTTACTCGATTATTAATGATTGGAATAATTTGCCACACGCAGTAGTGGACAGCAGAACTATAGATTCATTTAAAATGAGATTAGACAAACACTTAACAAATATTGGAATTGTTTAGCATAAGCTACAAAATAAAATAATATTACAAAAATATAACTCTTTCAGGTTTATGTAAGTGGTTTTCATATTCATTTCATTTAATTACTATTCAATGCAAATTTCCTTCAGGTACTGTCTTCTTACACCTGCAAGGTACTTTTTCCAAATTATTTCATGCACGGCTTTTGCCGGAGGGAGTGGAGGGTGGGGAGAGCCTAAAATTTGTCTATCCTTTACTTCTACTATTCTATGTGTAAGTGCCAGTAGATTTAAGGCCAGATCACCTTAGTCTGGGCCGTAAGGCCCGTGTGATCTGTGTATCTATGTAACTCTATGTAACTATGTAACTCTCTCTCTCTTTCTCTCTCTCTCTCTTTCTCTCTCTCTCTCTTTCTCTCTCTCTCTTTCTATCTCTCTCTCTTTCTTTCTCTCTTTTTCTCTCTCTCTTTCTTTCTCTCTTTCTCTATCTCTCTATCTCTCTCTCTCTCTCTATCTCTCTCTCTCTTTCTCTCTCTCTCTTTATTTCTCTCTTTCTCTCTCTCTCTTTCTCTCTCTCTCTATTTCTCTCTCTCTCTTTCTCTCTCTCTCTTTCTCTCTCTCTCTATTTCTCTCTCTCTCTTTCTCTCTCTCTCTCTCTCTCTTAACACAACCACCTTGTCGTCAGTGAGAGAGCTTGCGTGATCTGCCTGAGTTAAGCTAGCTAAGCTGGGGGACTTTTAGTCCGGTAGGGTCACCCATGCCAGTAAGGTAGCTGTAGTAGAATCCAGACTAATGGTTGTCAAACTTCTCTACCACTTCTTTGATGCGTCTCCTTGCATCCCCCTACCAACCTCTTCAATTCTGTTTGTACTAAGCCTCACCAGCCCTCTTCAACTGTCAAAAAATTAAAACAAAAACCCAATAACAAAAAATAAACCTTCATCTCTATTACACATAAGTTGTTTATTAATAAGAGCCTCACCAGCTCCCTTATGCCGCGTGAAAAGAGAGGCTTTGAAACCTCTTTAAATAACGCTTGGAGCACTCATAGGTTACAAGAGACTGAGATTGAAGGGATCTTAGGCGTTTTGGGTACGATTAATGAAGAAATGCTAGGTACCCCTTAGAAACTTTCTCCAAACGTGTAATTGCCTGACCAGCTCCCTGTGACCGCTACTTGGTGAATAAAGGCTCAACGGATCTTTGGAAAGAGCGCTTTTGTGCCTTTCTGGTTGCCAGATCAGCTAAAGATCTCGGATGAAGTCGTGGGCACTTAGCTTTACTATTTGCCTCAAGTCTGGCCGTTTAAGTTGATTAGTAGGGCTTAGTAGGAAGACAGTTACACCTCAAGCACCCCTGTCGAAAAATCAGAGAAACAGTTGACTGGGGCTCTCGTGCTGCTCAATTGGGAGCTGCGGCACGATTGGGGACGTCCGGCCCAGGGGAGACCTTAGGGTTGGTGTGCTTGATCAAAGGGTTTCTGTTCGCCGAACGACCGAAAACGTCCTGGAAATAGGCGGATGTGATTAGTGCGAAAAAAAAATCACAACCAAAAAACCCTTTTTTAATGCGTCTGGTCCGAGATTTTTGTAAGATGGCGAAGAAAAATGGTCCTCCGTTTTGAAAGGTACCCTGCAAAATATGCAAAGTCTACAGATGGAGTGAAGACTTCGGGGGCAGGAGTTGCAAGTAACTCACAGATGGCGTTAGTGTCTGCAACTTCTGCAAACTCGAGACGCGCCTGGGCGAGAGCATTGCTCAACTGAGAGAGGAGAACTCCCTCCTTAAAATTGAAGTTCAACTCTTAAACTCAGAGAGATGCAGATGCTCAGGCGAGAAGGCTCCCGACGTCCAACAGACGATTTTATCTGCTAAAGAGCTTCCTCAACGAGCCAAAAAAAAAGAAAAGAAAGAAGAAAGAAGACAAAGTAAAAAAATAGAAGAAGACAAAGTAGAAAAAAAGGAAGAGAAAGTAGAAAGAGAAGAAGAGAAAGTCGAAAGAGAAGAAGAGAAAGTAGAAAGAGAAGAAAAAAAAGGGGAAACAAAGGAAGATAAAGTAGGAGCAGAAGAAGAGAAACGGGAAACAAAAGAAGAGATAACAAAGGAAGTCAAGAAAAAGAATAAGAGGAAGAATTTAAGCAAAAAAAAGAAAAAATTAGAGATACAAGAGGAAAGCGGCAAGTCGCCTCCGAAAGGAAAGAATAAGTCGTCCGCAGACAAATGTGCAAGAGTCACCCTTATTGGTGATTCTCAAGCACGGGGTCTGAAGCCCCTGCTAGCGGCCCGCCTTCGCACAAGCGTTAATGTGAGCTCCCTCTTAGGCTGTGGGAATAAACAGGTAAGAGCTGAGGCCGAGAAGTCTCAAATTTCAGAGACTTCAGTCGTTGCCCTTTTGGTAAGTGGCAACGACCTCTACCTCATAGGAGGTAGGGTAGGCCCTACAGGTTAGATTATGAGAACAGTTATGGGCGCTGTCGACGACTGTGGATTGAAAACCCACAGACGCGTCGTGGTGGGGATGCTCCCGAGGTGGGATCCAAGCCGGACTGCCCACTTGAGGAACATGTCGCTAAACAGGCGCCTTGCAGACCTCTGTACGGCGGAGGGGGTGCTTTTTTGTGGACCCGTACGCCGTATTCTATGGTATAAAAGACGTCTACCAAAGAAACGGGGTGCACCTCTCCTTTAAAGGCAAGGCGTCCCTAGCCAACCTAATCCAGGATGTCGTGGAGCGCACCCAAAGGAGCGTCCGGCCCATTGGGAAGGTGGACGTACGCCAGTACGCCCGAGTCACTCCCCAAACAACCTTCTCAGAGGTTGTCAAAAATGGTAGCACCGCGACAAACAAGAAGCCGGGAAACGGAAGAGTATAGGGAGTCCTACATTAGGGGACTCCCTGAAAGTTCTTCGGTTCAATGCGAGGTCAATCAGGAACAAGTTTTCTGAGCTCCCTGGCCTCGTTCACTGGGGCTCTCGTGCTGCTCAGTTAGGAGCTGCGGCACGATTGGGGACGTCCGGCTCAGGGGAGACCCTAGGGTTGGTGTGCTTGTTTAAAGCGTTTCTGTTCGCCGAACGCCTAAAAACCACCTGGAAATAGGCGAATGTGATTAGTGCGAGAGAAAATCACAACCAAAAACTCCTTTTTTAATGCGTATGGTGCGAGATTTTTGTAAAAGGGCGAAAAGAATGGTCCTCCGTTTCGAAAGCTAACCTGCAAAATATGCAAAGTCTACAGATGGGGTAAAGACTTCGGGGGAAGGAGTTGCAAGGAACTCACAAATGGCGTCAGTGTCTATGACTTCTGCAAACTCGAGAAGTGCCTGGGCGAGAGCATTGCTCAACTGAGGAGGAGAACTCCCTTCTTAAAAGGGAAGTTCAACTCTTAAAAACAGAGAGATGCAGATGCTTAGGCGAGAAGGCTCCCGACGTCCAACAGCCGATTTCTTCTGCTGAAGGGCTTCCTCAACGAGCCAAAAAGAAGAAAAGAAAAGAGAAAGAAGAAAAAGTAGAATTACAAGAAGAGAATTTGAAAGAGAAGAAAAGAAAGTAACAGGAGAAGAAGAGAAAGTAAAAAGAGAAGAAAAGAAACTTGAAACAGAAGAAGAGAAAGTAGAAGCAGAATAAGAGAAACGGAAAACAAACGAAGAGATAACAAAGGAAGTCAAGAAAAAGAATAAGAGGAAGAATAAGAAGAAGATGAAAAAAATTTAGAGATACAAGAGGAAAGCGGCAAGTCGCCTCCGAAAGGAAAGACTAAGTCGCCCGCAGACAAATGTGCAAGATTCACCCTTATTGGTGATTCTCAAGCACGGGGTCTAAAGCCTCTGCTAGCGGCCTGCCTTCGCACGAGCGTTAAGGTGAGCTGCGTCCCAGGCTTGGGGGATAAGCAGGTAAGAGCTGAGTCCGAGAAGTCTCAGATTTCGGGGAGACTTCAGTCGTTGCCCTTATGGTAAGTGGCAACGACCTATACCTCAGAGGAGGTAGGGTAGGCCCTACAGGTGATATTATGAAGACAGTTATGGGCGCTGTCGACGACTGTAAATTGAAAACCCGCAGACGCGTCGTGGTGGGGATGCTCCCAAGGTGGGGCATAAGCCAGACTGCCCACTTGAGGAACATGTCGCTAAACAGGCGCCTTGCAGACCTCTGTACGGCTGAGGGTGTCTTTTTTGTGGACCCGTACGCCGTATTCGATGGTAGAAAATACCTCTAACAGAGGGACGGGCTGCAGCTCTCCTTTAAGGGCGAGGCGTTCCTAGCCAACCTCATCCAGGATGTCGTGGAGCGCACCCAAAGGTGTGTCCGGCCCAATGGGAAGGCGGACGTACGCCAGTACGCCCGAGTCACTCCCCAAACAACCTCCTCAGAGGTTGTCAAAAATGGTGCCACCGCGACAAACAAGAACCTGAAAAACGGAAGAGTATAGAGAGTCCTACATTAGGACACTCCCTGAAAGTTCTTTTGTTCAATGCGAGGTCAATCAGGAACAAGTTTCCTGAGCTCCGTGGCCTCGTAGCGACGGAAGAACCCGAAATGGTAGCCATAACAGAATCGTGGATAAAAACCTCAAACCGAGACTTTGAAGGCGAATTCACGGTTTCTGGCTACCAGCTCTTCCACAAAGATAGGCCAGAAAGAGAGGGTGGCGGTGTAATGTTGTATGTCAAGGATACAATCAAATCTACGAACTCCAACGTTATATCCGACCACGAGCTCCTAGGCATTGACCTAGAGATCGGTCCTGTCAGATACAGGACCCTGCTGCTTTACAGCCCCGTTCTTCAACCCGTTGAAAAGGACAGGGAACTGTACCAGCTGCTGGGTGAGCTGGTTCAAGGCAGAGTGTGCATCGTTATGGGCGATTTTAACAGCCAAGTTGACTGGGAAACCAGAGCAGCCTGTGGCGAGAGCGTGCTACTCCTGGAGTTCGCCAACAACGAGTTTCTCACTTAATGGGTCAGAGAACCGACGAGAGGAGACAATTTTCTCGACTTGGTATTCACCTCTGAGGATGATATCGTTGAGGATATCTCTGTACGCGAACAGCTCGGTGGCAGTGATCACCAGCTAGTTAGATTTAGCGTCAAGATCCCGAAGTTAAATTCTGTTGCCAGTCAATCATGGAAACTTGACTTGAGAAGAGCAGACTTTGCATGCCTTCGAGCTGGACTGACTGACGTGAGGCTAGAAATGTGCGATGCCGTTAAAGACTCGTGGAATAGTTTTAAAACCACATTCATGAGTCTTCAATCGCGTTTCATCCCTCTGAAATGCCGCCGTCTGTCTTCTGTTCAACCTAAGTGGTTTAATAGAGAAATCGGCCAACTGCTTAGGAAGAAGAGAACTATGTACCAGCAATCGAAGATCTCGGGTGACTTTGACGAATACCGGAGGCTAGCCAGGAGAGTAAAGTCCAGCATAAGGGCGGCTAAGCGGTCTGAGGAACTCCGAGTGGCGAGACTCTGTGAAGAGAATCCCAAGGAGTTCTTTAGATATTAAAACAGCCGTAAACCAATCCGTCGAACGATTGGTTCCTTGAGGAACGAAGAGGAAACTTAAAGCATTCAGATGCAAAAAATGCTAACCTCCTCATTGACTACTTCTCTTCAGTGTTTACTGAAGAATGTGGTCCCATCCCCTAGCCGACGGATTTCCACTCGGGGGAAAATCTGAAGGATATGGACTTCCCTGAAGTTGAAATCAAAAAGAAGATCAGTGACCTAATGACGAATAAGTCACCTGGCCCGAATGGGTTTCTACCTAAAGTGTTAAAAGAAACGCGCGATTAAGTGTCTCGACACCTGAGCGCAATCTTAAACCTGTCAATCCGGATCAAATGCGTTCCTAGAGACTAGGGGGAGGCCGAGGTGACTCCAATCTTCAAGAAACGAGACCGTAACCAACCGTCGAACTACCGACCTTTTATTCTGACTTCGATAGTCGGTAATATCATGGAAAGCATTATGGTGGACAAAGTGACGTCGTATTTAGAGTCAAACCTGCCACTGAGGAGTTCCCAGCACGGCTTCCGAAGGCAACGGTCATGCCTGACGAACATAGAAGAATTCTTTCACTTCGTTTTCAGTGAGCACGATCGGGACAAGGCGGTGGATGTGGTATACCTAGACTTTCAAAGAGCCTTTGATAAGGTACCACACCGCCGCCTTCTCCGAAAACTGCGAGCGCTTGGCATAGACGGAAAGGTTTCCGGCTGGATCAAGAACTGGCTAAGTGGCAGACGGCAACGGGTGGTGGTGAATGGACAGTCTTCTAAGTGGGTGTCCGTTACTAGCACAGGGCCTTAAGGTTCTCTCCTGGGACAACTACTATTCATCATCTACGTCAACGACATGGACGGTGACATGGTTGCCAAGATTTCCAAATTTGCTGACGATACCAAGCTTGGTATGAACGTTGCAAAGGATGGAAATACTGGCCGCCTGCAGGAAGATCTTGGGAAGATTGGGGAGTGGTCGAACACGTCGCCAATGCCTTTTAACGTGGGCAAATGCAAAGTGATGCATATCGGCCACAGAAACCTTAATATCAGTATATCCTTAAGGGCAATGCTATTGAATTTACCGACACTGAGAAGGACTTGGGTGTAACAATCACTAGTGACCTCAAGTTCTCGAAACAGTGCATTGAGACGGAGAAAAAGGCCTAAAGGATGCTAGGCTATATTAAACACCAGTTTGGTTATCGGAACCAGGAGTTTGTACTGTGCCTGTACAACTCACTTGTCCAACCGCACCTAGAGTATGCCGTACAATTTTGGAGTCCTTCATTGCGAAAGGACATCGCGAGTTTAGAACGCGTACAAGCCAGGGCAACCAAGCGGATTCCCTCAATCCGACATAAAAGTTATAAGGATAGACTACGGGAATTAGATCTGTTCTCGCTGGAAACCCGTAGATTGCGTGGTCAACTCTTTGAAGTTTTCAAAATACTTCGAGGGTTCGACAATGTTGACTACCGGGATATTTTCACACTGAGTGAGAACAGAACGCGCAATCACGGCTTCAAACTTGAACTAAAGCGTTACAACCGCAATCTGTGTGGAATTTTTTAACTTACAGTATCTGCGGTATGTGGAACGCACTTCCAGTGGAAGTTGTCAACAGTGAATCTGTTTCACCAGTTCAAGTCAAGACTAGACAAGGTCTTGAAAAGTGGCAGTTTAGGCACGCAAAACAATTGAGCAGCCTTGTGCTCACTCGATTGTTATTCCAAAAGTTCCCACTTTGAATGGACCTTAAGGTCTCCTAGGGGACCTTCTTTCCTTGTTGTTACTCCTTTGTTACTCTCTCTCTCTCTCTCTCGAATCTCAGTATATCCTTAAGGCCACTGCTCTTGAATCAAGTGACACTAAGAAGGACTTGGGTGTAACAATCACTAGTGACCTGAAGTTTTCGAAACAGTGCATTGAGGCGGAAAAAAAGGCCCAATGGATGCTAGGCTCTATTAAGTGCCAGTTTGTTTATCGGAACCAGGAGATTGTACTGTGCCTGGACAACTCACTTGTCCAACCGCACCTGGAGTATGCCGTACAATTTTAGAATCCTTCATTGCGAAAGGACATCGTGAAATTGGAACGCGTACAAGCCACTGCAACCAAGCTGATTCCCTCTATCTGACATAAAAGTTATAAGGATAGACTAAGGGAGTTTGATCTGTTCTTGCTGGAAACCCGGAGACTGCGTGGTCAGCTCATCGAAGTTTTCAAAATACTTCGAGGGTTCGACAATGTTGACTACTTGGATATTTTCACACTGAATGAAAACAGAACGCGCAATCACGGCTTCAAACTTGAACTGAAGCGTTACAACCGCAATATGTGTGGAATTTTTTTCACGGACAGTATCTGCGGTATGTGAAACGCACTTCCAGTGGAAGTTGTCAACAGTTAATCTGTTTACCAGTTCAAGTCAAGACTAGACAAGGTCTAGAAAAGTGTTCGTTTAGGGACGCAAAACAATGGGGGCAGCCATGTGCACACTTGATTGCTATTCCAAAGGTACCCGCCTTAAATGGACCGTAAGGTTTCCTAGGGTACCTTCTTTCCTTGTTGTTACTCCTTGTTGTTACTCTCTCTCTCTCTTTCTCTCTATCTTTCTCTCATAAAGAAAGTAGAAGGAGAGGTGACGCCCCCTTGTCGCGGAAAGAGAGCTTGTTTGTACCTTTGACTTTTTGAGCTATGTCGGGGGGGGTACCTCTTTTGGGTACCCCTGGTAGAGCTTCCCTTGTCGATTTGGTCGAAAACGAGGTTCTTTAATAAGTGCGTCATTCCTTCCTTTTTCTACTCTATCCCTCTCTTCTTTTTTACTTTTATCCTTTCTCCCACTCATACAAAAAGAAAAAAACAACAAAAAAAGCCTACTCCTATCGTGTCACTCTTTCCCCTTCTTCCTCTTTCTACTTATACGGACCTGGCAGCTACCTCATGCGTCAAACAGAGAGTCTTCGGAACCTCTATAAACAACGCTAAGAGTAGAGGCAGAGAAAGCTCAAGTTTCTGAGAATTCAGTTGTTGCTCTGATGGTGAGCGGCAACGACCTCTACTTCAGAGGGGGTAAGGTTAACCTCAGTGGTAAGACCATCCAAACGGTCATGGGAGCCGTGGATGACATAGGGCTTAAAACCCGCAAACGTGTGGTGGTTAAGATGCTTCCAAGAAGAGGTCCATCCCGAACCGCTCACGAAAGAAACATCGCAGTGAACAGAAGGTTGGCGGATCTCTGCGCGGCAGAAGGAGTCTTCTTCGTGGACCCCTATCGTACCTTTATCGGTAGAGACGACCTCAACCAAAGGGGCGGGGTACATCTCTCCTTTAAAAGGAAGGCCTTTCTCGCCAACCTAATTCAGGATGTCGTGGAACGCACCTAAAGGAGCGTTCGAAACAGAGCTAAAGCGGACGTGCGCCAGCATGCCCGTGTCACTCCTGGAACGACCTTCTCGGAGGTCGTCACAAAGGGTGTGACCACGAAAACAGAGAAGCCAGAAAACGGAAGAGCGTAGGGAGTCCTACAGTAGGGGACTCCCTGAAATTTCTTCTGTTCAATGCGAGGTCAATCAGGAATAAGTTTCTTAACGTCCATGGCCTTGTAGTAACAGAAAACCCTGAAATGGTGGCCATAAAGGGGTCGTGGATAAAAACCTCAAGCCAAGATTTTGAAGGTGAATTCACGATTTTCGTTTACCAGCTCCTTCTGAAAGATAGGCCAGACAGAGAGGGTGGCGGTGTGATGTTGTATGTCAAGGATACTCTCAACTCGACGGATTGCAACATCGTATCCGACCATGAACTACTAGGTGTTCACCTAGAGATAGGTCCTGCTAAATACAGGACCCTGGTGCTTTATAGACCTCCTGCCCATCTCGTTGAAAAGGACAGAGATCTGTACCAGCTACTAGGAGAACTTGTCTAAAACAAAGTTTGTATCGTCATGGGTTATTTCAACACACAAGTTGACTGGGAAACCAGAAAACCCTGTGGCGAAAACGCACTACTCCTGGAGTTCGTGAACAACGTGTTCATCACTCAATGGGTGAGAGAGCCAACGAGAGGAAACAATATCCTCGACTTGGTTTTCACCTTTAAGGATGACATCGTTAAGGACCTCTCTGTTGGCGAAGAGCTCGGTGGCAGTGACCACCGACTAATTAGATTTGTATTCAAAGCTCCGATGGCAGGGCCTGCAACTAGTAAATCGAAGAAACTCGATTTGAAAAGAGCAGACTTTGCAGGTCTTCGTGCTGGACTGACTGACGCGAGGCTAGAAGTGTGCAATGTTGTTGAAGACTCGTGGAACAGTTTCAAAACCACATTCATGAGTCTTCCAATCGCGTTTCATCCCTCTGGAAAGTTCCCGTCGGTCTACTGGTCAACCAAAGAAATTTAATCAAGAAATCCGCCAACTGCTTAGAAGGAAGAGCACTGTGTACCGACAATCGTAGATCTTATGTGACTTTGACGAATATGGGAGGCTAGCCAGGAGAGTGAAGTGCAGCATAAGGTTGGCTAAGCGGTCTGAGGAACTCCGAGTGGCGACACTCTGTAAAGAGAATCCCAAGGAGTTTTTTGGATTTGTGAACAGCCGTAAACCAATCGTCGAACGATTGTCCCTTTGAGAAATTAGGAAAGAACACCAAAACACTTAGAATCAGAAAATGCTAACCTCCTCAACGACTACTTGTCTTCAGTGTTTACTGAAGAGTGTGGTCCCATTCCCCAGCCGACGGATTCCTACTCGGGGGAAAAGCTGGAAGCAATGGACTCCACCGAAGGAGAAATAAAGAAAAAGTTCGCTGGCCTAAAGACGAATAAGTCCCCTGGACCGAACGGGTTTCTACCTAAAGTGTTGAAGGAAGGGTGCGATAAAGTATCATGACATCTGTGTGTACCTTTGACTTTTCGAGCTATGTTGGCGGGTGTACCTCTTCTGGGTACCCCTGGTAGGGCTTCCCTTGTCGAATTGGTCGAAAACGAGATTCCAGACTAAGTGCGTCATTCCTTCCTTTTTCTACTCTATCATTTCTCTTTTTTACTTTCATCCTATCTCTCCCACTTATACAAAAATAAAAAAACAAGAAAAAAAGCCTACTCCTATCATGTCTCTCTTCCCTTTTTTTCTCTCTATCTAAATATAATGACCTGGCAGCTACCTCACGCGTCATAAGAGAGGCTTTAAAACCTCTATAAACAACGCCAATCGACGTTGACTGGTTGCGAGAGACTAGGACTAGAGGTGTCCTAGGCGTTGGGGCACGATGAATGGGATGAGGGTTGTGCCCCGTTAACCCCTTCCCTGGCGCGTAATTATTTACCGTTTCCAGTGCCCGTTGACGGGTGCCTCTAGGAGCATTGGTCCGAGGTGACGGCCCTTTGTTCCCATGTTGGTTGCCAGACCAATAAAAAGCCTTGGGTCGAGTTCCTTGGTGTGGCAGGATATCCATTAAACGCCATTCCGAGATCCTGGCCGTTGTCAAGGGAACTAGTAGGAGTTTAGTAAGAAGCGTGCTTCGTTGTTGTTCACCTGGTGACAAATCGATGGCCCCTTTGGAGCCCGTCTGTGCTGCTTGGTTGGGAGCCACGGCACGCTCAGGCTTGACGACTCGGTCGGACGAATAGCAGCACATGGAGCGTGCTTTCTGGAAGACTCCGAAACGACTCCGATCAATAGGCGGGAGCGACTCACGCGGGGAGAACTCACCAACCCCCCTTTTTATCATTGATTGGTCGCAAAGTAATGAAAAAGAGAAAGTGTTCAAAATGACCGGCAAGAAAGGAGCAGGAGCTCTAAAATACACGTGCGCAATATGCGACATAGATAAGTGGTGCGTGGACTTTCCGGAGGGGTGTTTTTCGAAATGCCACCCAGCCAGTTCCTGCACCGACTGTATTTTAAACGGCCAAATCAAGGAGCTAAAGGAAACATGCAGGGTTCCTGAGGAAAGATCCAGGAAGTTGGAGGAAAAAATAAGCAGCCTTGAATTAGAACACGCCGGACTGATTTGCAGGCTTGAGGTTAGAATAGCAGAGCTAAAGTCAAGCCCTGTACTAAACACTGCATCTGCAGTATTACCCCCAGAGCTAGGATCGCATGCTATGGATAAACCCTCAGAGCAAAAGAAAAGGAAGGGAAAGAAACAGGAAGAAAAGAAAGTAGAAACAGAAGATAAAGTAAAAGTTGAAAAAGAGAAAGTTGAAGCAGAGGAAGAAAAGAGAAAAACAGAAGAGTATGTAACAAAGCAAGATAAGGGGGGGGGAGATGAATAAGAAAAAGAAAAACAATAAAAATAAGATGGAGAAGAAAGAGGGAACCAAGAGTTCGCTTTCCCAAGAAAAGCTTCAAACTTCTGCACGGAAATGTCCCAGGGTTACCCTTGTGGGCGATTCCCAAGCTCAAGGTTTGCAGACCCTGCTAGCGGCCCGCCTTTGCACTAGTGTGGAGGTATGTTGCCAGCCAGGACGGGGAAACCACCCTATCAGGGAAGAGGCTAAGAAATCTTAGATCTCCGAGAATTCTGTCGTTGCCCTGATGGTGAGTGGGAACGACCTCTACCTCTGAGGAGGCAAAGTAGTCCCCAGCGAGAAAATCCTCAACACAGTCATGGGAGCGGTGGTCGACTGTGGATTGAGAACTGGCAAACGGGTCGTTGTAGGGATGCTCCCAAGATAAGGGCCTAGCCAGATAGCTCACTCTAGAAACGTGACCCTAAACCAGCGTCTGTCCGACCTCTTTACGGCGAAAGTGGTCTTCTTTCTAGACCCTTACCGCACCTTTTACGGTCGAAAAGACCTTTACCAAAGGAACGGAGTGCACCTTTCATTCAAAGAAAAGGCTGTACTCTGTAACTTAACGTAGGATGTCGTAGAGCGGACTCAGAGGAGCGTCCGACCCAGAGTGAAGGCGGACATAAGACAGTATGCCCGGGTCACTCCTTCAACGACGTTCTTAGATGTGGCAAAGAGGGGTACTGCCACACAAAAGAAGCCGGAAAACGAGAAAAGCGTAGGGAGTCCTACACTGGGGGACTCCTTTAAAGTTATTCTGTTCAACGCGAGGTCAATCAGGAATAAGTTTCTTGAGCTCCGTGGCCCTGTAGACACAGAGGAACCTGAGATGGTGGCCATAACGGAGACGTGGATAAAAACCTAAAGCCGAGATTTTAGAGGTAAATTCACGATTCCCGGTTACCAGCTCTTCCAGAAAGATAGGCCAGACAGAGAGGGTGGCGGTGTAATGTTGTATGTCAAGGATACTCTTAACTTGACGGATACAACATCGTATCCGACCATGAACTACTAGGTGTTCACCTAGAGACTGGTCCTGCCAAATACAGGACCCTGGTGCTTTATAGACCTCCTGCCCAACTCATTGAAAAGGACAGAGATCTGTACCAGCTACTAGGAGAACTTGTCGAAGACAGAGTGTGTATCATCATGGGTGATTTCAACACACAAGTTGACTGGGAAACCAGAGAACCCTGTGGCAAGAACACACTACTCATGGAGTTCACGAACAACGAGTTCCTCACTCAATGGGTGAGAGAGCCAACGAAAGGAGACAATATCCTCGACTTGGTTTTCACCTCTGAAGATGACATCGTTGAGGACCTCTCTGTTGGCGAAAAGCTCGGTGGCAGTGACCACCGACTAATTAAATTTGGAGTCAAAGTCCCCAAGGCAGAGTCTGCAACTAGCAAATCAAGGAAACTGGATTTGAGAAGAGCAGACTTTGCAGGTCTACGCGCGGGACTGACTGACGCGAGGCTGTTAAAGACTCCCGGAACAGTTTCAAAACCACATTCATGAGTTTTTAATCGCGTTTTATCCCTCTGAAATGCCCCCGTCGGTCCTCTGCTAAACCAAAGTGGTGTAATCGAGAAATCGGCCAACTGCTTAGGAAGAAGAAAAATGTGTACCGGCAATCGAAGATCTCGGCTGACTTTGACGAATACCGGAGGATAGCCAGGAGAGTGAAGTCAAACATAGGGGCGGCTAAGCGGTTTGAGGAACTCCGAGTGGCGAGACTCTGTAAAGAGAATCCCAAGGAGTTTTTTGAAAATGTGAACAGCCGTAAACCA